>JALPQI010012862.1:0-39788 GCA_025490895.1 Thaumatotibia leucotreta | reverse complement strand
TTGTTATCACTGCTTACTACTAGATGGTGCATATTACGCGTAAGATATTAAAGTGGTCATCCATCACATCCTCAGCCTATCTTAATCCAGGCTGGACGCAGGCCTCTCCTATTATGCGTATAGACGCATTAGGAGGTAAATGCCCATTATCGTCCCACTGGGCAAGCGGATTGGCGATCACAGTAATGTCTCCATTATGATGACGATGCTACCTATGATCAATCTTCTATGAAACGACCTATTCAACGATACCCCACACTATAAGATTACAGTAAAATAAAAAAATCCCCGCTTTACAACTATGAGAGAAAGGAGAAAAAAATATTTATTGTTTATTTTATTGCTGGGCAAGCGGATTGGCAATCGCAGTAATGTGTCCACTATGATGACGCTGCCTATCATCAACGTTCTATCAAAGAATGATCAGTGACACTTCAATCCCTTAGTCGGCTCTTACTACACCGGCGGGAAGAGTTGGGGTGGTGACAAGTGTATCGTGTTTTTGTTAGCCTCCGTAGCCAAGTTGGTAGTGACCCAGCCTCAGAAGCTGGAGGTTCCGGGTTCAAATTCCAGCGAAGGCATTATTTGTGTATTTATTTATCACAAATATTTGTTCCTCGGTCATGGCTGCCTATGTATTTAAGTATCTAAATGTATCTATCTATTATATATATCGTCGCCTGGTACCCACATCACAAGCCTTAATTGAGCTTACCGTGGGACTAGGTCGATATGTGTAAGATGTCCCAAGATATTTATTGATTATTATTAAAAAAAAAAAACATTTGCCTAGTTTAATAGTGTAAAATTCAGTATCAAAAATTCAAAATCTTTCATTGGTTACAATCATGGTAAGGAGTTGGGATCTCTTAAAAAGATATTTTGTGTCAGTGTTATTAAAAATTATATTATAAAATAAAATATGTCAATATCAAAAGATAATGAAGTCTCTACTGTACGGAAAAGGTTTTGGTCATAACACGGCCTCCGACTTTCGAAAAGGCGCAATACAGGACCTAGTGTGGTGTAGTCTATGGGTAAAGTGCTGCCTTTTTTTAGAAAAGGGGTTGATTAACGATGACGGTAAGTGGATCGCAACTTCTCTGTTTATTTTTAAACTGCTGGCAGCATGGTTTGTGACTGGAAATGTTTTGCTTGGAGTCCGTTAGAGTTAACTTTCAGAACATGTGGCTTTATTTAAAGTATATTGTATTTTTGACCTGTATATATCTCTCGTAAAAAGCCTAAAAGGCGGTTGATCTTTAGTGTATGTATGTAAATTCTTTATTGTACAAAAAACACAGGCAAAATACACATTTTTACAAAAAAATAGACAGGTACAAAGGCGAACTTATCCCTTAGTGTTCCGTAATAAACAAAGAATCCTTAGTGTTTCGTCTGTCCATCTCTCCGTCTGTCCGTCTGTCTGTCTGTTCGTAGCATAGCTCAGTGGCGGTTAGCAACAGAAATCTGGAATTTAGTACATACTTATTAATAACGCAGACGAAGTGGTAGGATATGTAGTATTTGGTGTTGCTTTGAATAAAAGTATGTTTGGAGGATTAGTATTGTTTTATTGTTCTTACTTTTACTTTATTTTACAAAAGAAGTGCATAGCTTATGCGCTAGCGGCGTAGGGGCAAATAGGATGTGGTCTTGTCAAAGGACAGGGATACCAACTTTTTTAAATTGCGTTCGGAAACATTAGCAGCTAATGATATTACAGGATAAAAGATAGAAAAAAAAAATGTTTGGGTAGTTCTCAAACAAGTAATGTAGGGGTGGTTTTTAGGATTCAGTAGTAGGTAAACTAGAAGACCTTATAGTTTCGCTATGTCTATCTTTCTATCTGTCCTCAGCTCGTTGAATAAGACTCTTAAAAAGATTATGGGTCTCAAAAGAAAGTTTTGTTCTAAAGTCAATATTTTTGGACATAACCGCTCCAGAATAAAAAAAATCGTCCCCCCTTTAACTTTTGATCCGTGGGTCCAAAATACAAGGAAAAAAAAAATTATAGTGAGTTTATCGAATACTTTAAAATAAAACTATCGAAAATAATCAGCCCGGCCGTTTTTGATCAACTACGGAACCCTACACTGAGCATGGCCCGACATGCTCTTGGTCGATTTTTTTATTAACTAGATAGTGGCACAACCCCTTGCTTTGCTTTTATAAATGCAAAGAGAGCATTACGTGGAGAGATATGTTTTTGTTCCTGGTAGGTATATGGAATAGGCCCTCAATCCTTAATACAGTGTGTAAAAATAATACGGCCGATCAATTAAATATGAGTTTGATCATGGATTACAAGGTTTTTTTTAATTACTCTTAATTATGACCCCACAGATTTTTTTAAAGATGATCGGAGTAGCAATGTACGTACGAAAATTTGTTATTGTTGATATGGCAGTTAGGTATGTCATCTGCTTTTGAAATTAGCTGTCAACGAGTGTTTAACTCGCGTATGTTGCTCTACATTGCGCGCCGAATTATTTTGTATGAAAAAAAATATTGAAAGTATTATTATTGGGAGAATCAACAGCAGTACATAAGAAATTTACAAAAACTGAGTGTACAGTAAACAAAGCCAATAAAATGTCCACAAAAATACTAATTTAAGTAAAAGTTATTTAGATGTACTTATTATGTCGTAAACTAACACCTGTAAAGAGCTTCGCCCGTATTAGACTTACATCCTGCATATTATGAACGAGAAGGTATTATCAAACCGAAATGAGAAAGGGATTGGTAAGTACTGTTGACACAACAGATGACACTTGATTTACCCAGAAAAAAGTTGTTTCTCTGTATCTAGTGAGTGATTAATAAATCTATTGTTTGTAAGTCTCAGCATTCAAACTAGGAATTGAATATAACAATGAATTATATCCTAGATTGAGGTATACACTGTTGCGTCAACAGTACTTTCGAATCCCATTCTAATCGCGGTTTGATAATATTAATGTATGTAAGTAATCTTCAATGTAGTACGTATAATGCTGACATCCCGAATATTTCAACTATAGGCATCTAAAATAGCGCCTTACAGGGGTGAACAGTGTGAAACGGGTATTACATTTGGGCCATAAAATTAGCGGGTTAACGTTTCTTTCGGATTCGGTTCATCTGTTTCTTAATGAGTGGTGACCACGCAACGACAGACGCAGCGTGGTAAGACTACCAACTAGGTGACGGTCTACGTCAAAAAGAGTTGATTTTTTTTAATAGCCTGCTATTGTGTGTCCCACTGCTGAGCAAAGGCCTCCTCTCTCGTTTTCCATTCCGTCCTGTTGCCAGCAAGTTCCCGCCATTCACCGCAGAATGCGTCCAAGTCGTCCCGCCATCTCCTTTTCGGCCTGCCTCTGGTCCGTTGGCCATCGTGTGGGATCCACTCAGTGAGTGATTTGGCCCATCTTTTTTTTTGTAAATAAAATGACAAATTAGAAATTTTTAAACCTTAACTTCGAAACTCCGTCAGTATAGTGAGTCTGTAAGAATACAATACCTTTGTCACCACCCCATGTTTATTGAATGTTGATGGGTAGCAGCATTTTCATCGTGGACATACTACTGCGATCGGCAGCTTTCCCAGCGTCTTTTAATGCGTCCATCATCATCACAATAATTTCAGCCAATGACGTTCACAGCTGCACATAGGCCTCCCCTTTGGACCTGCACATACACCGGTTAGAAGCGACCTGCATCCAGTATCTCCCAGCTATTTTCATTTAAGATCGTCTGTCCATCTCATCCATAGGCATATAATAAGAGAGGCCTTTTGTTCAGAACTGGACTCATTTAGGCTGATGATGAAAAAAAGAAAACGATACCTCACGCATTTAGTGCTAGTAATTTTGTACAAATTATTATTATTATTATTTTTTTTTATGCTATAGGTGGCAAACGAACAGACGAATCGCCTGATGGAAAGCGATTAACGTCGCCCATGGACATCCGCAACACCAGAGGCGTCGCAAATGCGTTGCCGGCCTTTAAGGTGGGAGTACGCTCTTTTCTTGAAGGTTTGAAGGTCGTATCGGTCCGGAAACACCGCTTGTGACAATTCGTTCCAAAGTTTAGCTGTGCGAGGCAGGAAGTTACGAGAAAAGCGCACAGTTGAGGACCGCCAACCATCTAAATGGTGAGAATGAAAACATTGTCGCGTAGGGCGGTGGCGGAAAGAAGCGGCAGAATTATTTGATAAATCCTCCTGTAGGGGTAGCAGCTAGTAGGCAGGAACTTCAATGACTTTTTTATATTTTTGTTCTTTATAATACAATTTATTTTCTCTTAGCATAGGTACAAAATTTAGGTTTAGTAGGTGTGCGCTTGACCGCGATCGGATTGCGTCTGTTCGGGGCGGAGCATCTTCCCAGGTACACGGTGTCGACACGGTGTGGCTGTGTATCGTAGCACAGTGTTTTACGGTGTCTCAACATACTCCCGCGCCTTGAAAGGTTCCACTTTCAACATTAGAGGGCTTCCTCGTCGGTCAATAAGGGGCAGATGCACGAGATGCCTCGCCGAACTACGCCCTTTCTGGTTCGGATGTCGACTACTCGACATAGCCCGTCGGTGCCCTTGTGTATCTTCTCGATGCGCCCGAGCGGCCACGCTAGGGGCGGGCATTGAGGTTGCTTCACCAGGACGAGCTGGCCCGGCTGGAGGTTAGGCTGCTGGGAGCGCCATCTAGTACACTGTTGCAGGAGACTGATGTACTCGTGGCTCCATCTGGCCCAAAAGTGTTGACGGACTTGCTCCATCTTGGCATATCGGTGCAGCTGACTGGTTCTGGCTTCCTCGAGGTTCGGTGTTGGCAGCGAGGTCAACGGTCGTCCGATGAGGAAGTGCCCTGGGGACAATGGGGACAGGTCGTGAGGATCGGATGACAGAGGACATATAGGGCGCGAGTTGAGAATAGCCTCAACTTGCGCAAATACCGTGCCGAGTTCCTCATATGTAAAGTGCATATTGCCTATTATTCTTTTAATATGATATTTTGCAGATTTGACAGCGGCTTCTATTAAGCCACAAAAGTTAGGTGAGTACGCGGGCGCGAATCTGAACTGAATGTGTTCATTAGCAAATTGTTCTGAAACAGAGTTACAAGAATCCACAATGACTTGACCTATTTCCTTACTCGCCCCCGTGAAATTTCGCCCATTATCTGAAAAAAGCTCGTAGGGCTTTCCTCGTCGGGCAATAAATCTCTTAAGCGCCAAAATGAAACTTTGAGTACTAAGGTCACTTGCAATTTCAAGGTGAACGGCCTTAGTTTTTAAACAACACATTATACATAGAAATGATTTTATTAGTTGAGCCCCACGCCCTTTTTTATTTAGAATTAAGAAAGGTCCAGCATAATCTATGGCCGTGGACTCGAACGGGTACCCCGGCGTGACGCGCGGCGCCGGCAGGGCCCCCATGAGCTGCGTCGCAACTGCTCCTCGCAAGCGCTTGCAAGTTACACACATGTGATATATTTTACGGGCGAGTAATCGGCCATTCATGATCCAGTATTCTTCGCGAACGCTTGAGTGCAGCAGCTGCGGCCCGCTATGTTTCAACAGTACATGAAAATACCTATAGATCAATAAACTTAAATAATGTTTACTGTCTAATATAATGCGATGTTTTTTATCGTAAACATAATCAGAATTGGATAATCTGCCGCCAACACGCATAATACCGTCGTTATCTATAAACGGGTTTAATGACAAAAGTTTCGATTTTTTGTTTAGCGGTTGATTATTCTGTAACATATTTAATTCGTCATTGAATGAATAAATTTGAGCCATTTTTACAAGTTTAATTTCAGCTGTTTGTATTTCCTGCACGAGTAATGGTCCCTGCAATTTATTCATAGGTTGTTTACAGTTATTTATGAATCTTAAAATATATGCTACGGACCTTTTTAAGCGATTCAAGTTTGAAAACCGTTCTATTGTAATTAACTCCATTGGTGGATTCAAACTTGCGCTCATCGCCTTAAGAGTCGATTTAGTTTCAGGTATGTCTGGAATATCAATAGAACTATCCTGAGTAGGCCAGTCAGATTCACTACTCGTTAGGAAAGGCGGCCCTTGGAACCACATACCGTCTAAAGTCAGCTGTTCGGGCAGCAACCCGCGACTCGCCGCGTCAGCTGCGTTCTGACTAGATGGAACATAATTCCATGTAGCCCCACAAGATAATTCCGTTATCTCAGACACCCTGTGCAACACGAAGGTTTTTAATTGCATTTTATTTGTGATGAATATATTTAACCACGCCAACAAGATTTTTGAATCAACCCAAAAATAAACCTTGTCAATATTCATGCGAAATGACTTTCTTATTTTGTCGTATAATCGACTGGCCAATAATGCGCCCAATAGTTCCGCGCGAGGGATCGTAACAGCTGGTCTCACAGGCACGACCTTGGCCTTGGCACAGAGAAGCCTGACCGTTACGCCCTTATCGCTCTCGGAACGAACATATGCACATGCGGCGTAGGCCATTAAGGAAGCATCCGAAAAAAAATGCAATTCTATTTTTTCCGCCTTCGGTTGTACTACATAACGATCAATTTGGATTGTACTTAAAATATTTAATCCGCGCACGATTTTATGCCATGACTGCTTTATATTTGCAGGTACTTCATCATCCCAGTCTAACTGCATTGCCCAAATATTCTTTAACAGTATTTTGAAAGATATTGTACAAACACTTAAAAGTCCCAATGGGTCAAATATGCTTGCAATCGTGGACAAAATCGTGCGTTTGGTACATCTAGTGTCATTGTTTACAAGGTTAACGCTCTTCGAGCAGCTGATCAACAATTTATCGGCTGCCGGGTTCCAGCGAACTCCGAGTGTAGAACAGTCGTCATTAAAGTCCACATTTGATTGTTCGTTAAAATTTTCTTCGGTTTGGAAAAGTTCGATACAATTTGATTTTATTTTTCGTAAATTCATTTGAGCACTCGCTAAGGTTTGTGATACAGATGTTAAAATGTACCTTAAATGTTCGGGACTGTTCGTCCCTATCACTAAGTCATCGACGTACATGTCTCTTTCAATTATAGTTTTTATAAGTGCATCATCACAAGTCTTAGCAATTTCATATAAACACCTTATACTTAGATAGGGTGATGACGACATACCGTAGGTAACGGTGTCGAAGCGCAAATATTTAATAGGTTCCGTGCTATTTTCGCGCCATAAAATAACTTGTAGGTATCTATCCTTTTCGTTAACACGGATTTGACGATACATTTTTTCAATATCTCCAATCAGAACATATTCGTGCTGACGAAAACGAGTGAGAATTGAAAAAATGTCATCTTGTATGGTCGGTCCAACCATTAAAATATCGTTCAATGAAAGACCAGACGAGGTTTTGGCTGAGCAATCAAAAACAACACGACAACGTGTCGTGACACTCCATTCCCGTAAAATAGGGTGATGCGCCAAATAGTTGGCCACGTCCGGTTTTTCGATTGATGTTAAATGCCCTAATTCTTCATACTCGCGGATAAATTCACAATATTGTTGTTTTACGTGAGGTTGCCTTGCAAATCGTTTTTCTAAATAATCTAATCGTTTTTTCGCTATATGAAAAGAATCGCCTAATTTTTCAGGTGAGTCTTTTAGAGGCAAACTCACGCAAAACCTGCCGTCGGGCAATTGGTAGGTATTTTCGACGAAATGGGCTTCGCATGCATCTTCTTCGGCTGTCCACTTCTCGTGCTGTGGCAGCTCTTCCAGCTCCCAGAACTTCCTTAATTGGACGCTAATATCGTGGCTAAAATTACAATGAATTTTATTGTCGGGCCTATTATTATAATTATTGAATATACGAGTTGGACCGACAACAAGCCATCCGAAATGCGAGTTCTGTAAGAGGGGTTTATTTAGTCCTAGTTTTATTTGACCAGGTATGATGAAGTCCCAAAATACGTCTCCCCCCAGTAACAAGTCTACCTGGGCGGGCGTATTGAATGTCGTATCTGCTAATTTTATATGTTTAGGTATTTCATATGATGAAATATCGATTTCTGTACCCGGGAGGTCTTCGGATATTCGATCGATTACGAAACAATGGACGGGTATTTTTATAGAACCATCTCTGGTTTGTAAAGTTATTTTGCACCGTTGCAAAGTTGTAAATGACATATTATTGAGGCCGGTTACGCAAGTCGGCTTTGTTTCAATAATGGGAATATTTAGCTTTTCTTGTAGCGATTTGTTTATGAATGAAGATTCACTCCCATTATCGAGCAATGAACGTACACTGTAGCATTGCTTAGTTTCTTTGTCTACGATTTCGACTATGGCCCTAGATAGCAACACCTGGTTAGCTACCGAGGAAGACAATGCGACCGGGTATGCATGTTTAATTTGGCTCTCAACTGACGGCGAGCTATCAGCTTGAGAGGTGCTAGGTACCGGCGCATTGTTAGGTATATATGTTCGATGTAATAATGAATTGTGTTTTCGACCACATACTTTACATGACATGGCTCGGCATTGAAATGCGCGGTGACCCCCTCTAAAACAGACCGGACATACTTTCAATTTATATATTTCATTACTTCGCATTTCCGGTGTCATTTCCAGAAATTTATTACACGCGTAAATACGGTGGTCACCTTTGCATATCAAACACAATGACTGAGGTACGTTGGCCGTCGTTGGGTTAGTAGCGGTGGCAACAAATGTTTTTTGAATTTTATCTAATTTTTTGTGTGGCTGCCTTTCAAAATGAGTACCGCTTCTAGCCAACGACTCCAATATGTCAGCCCTGCTACGAAGGAAATCAGTAAAATCACAGAGCTTCGGCGAGTCTTCTAAGCAGTTTCTTTTTTCCTCCCATTTTCTTAATGTAATCGGGTCAAGCTTGGAGGAGCAAAGAAAAACAATAATAGTGTCCCAACAGTCGACTTTCTCGCCGAGGCTCTCGAGAGCTCTTAAGTTTTTTGTTACATTATCAATTAAATTTCTCAAGGCCCTATCTGATTCTTTGGCCAAAACCTCTATATGGAACAAGGATTGCAAATGGTTGTGAATTAATTGGCGTTTGTTATCATATCTAGCACATAACAAATTCCAAGCGACGGCGTAGTTGGCGGCAGATATTTCTAACGATTTAATGACAAGCGCGGCGCTGCCCTCAAGAGAGGTGCGTAAATAATAAAATTTATTTATTTCATTTAATGTACTATTATCATGCACAATGGATGTGTAAGTATCGCGAAATTCTAACCACTTGCTATAGTTGCCATCGAAAGTAGGCAACTTAATTTGGGGCAGCTTTATATTAATCTGCTGGTTCGAATTTCGACTACAAACACTTCCATCGTCGGCGTCTGCAAACTTTTGTTTATGCATTTCTATAAATTCCTGCGCACAGTTGATTAGTTCGAAAAAATCATTTTCAATTTGTATATTTTCGTCCAACTGGTCGCGGTCACTAGTTATGAACTCAATCTTTTCTCGCAACTCATCAAAATTACTGAAAACAATTTCGAATCTGCTCAACCGTAACGATAATTCATTAATTTTACTGGATGTAATATCTGCGTTGCTCTCGAATTCCGTATACTTATTTCTAAACACTGTTACTTTCCCTTTTATAACACTTCGTTTCTTAAATAACTCTTTTAACTCTGCTTCAGACATAGTAATGAACAATTAGGTATAAGAATGTTATAAATACCGTTTAATCCGGCAAACCTGATGATTAACAACAGTTCAGATTCGGGCCCGAGCAGCTTTCACGTGCATGTGCAATCACACTGCTTGAGCGTGATCCTTTGTACTCCGCGTGGCAACAGGCCTCCAGCCGCTCGACTTGTTTACGCAAATCTGGAAATTTTGTTATGTAATCAATATCTGAGCAACAACAACAATTGGATTATTCTTTTTTATTTAGAGCTGAGTTATAGCAGTTATAGGGCTCGATGCCTGAGATTAAAAGGGATTAAGTTTTTAATCTATACCTACTAAATTTATTATTTTTATCGAAAAGGGACGCAAAATTAATTTAATGGCCTACAAATTAATGAAATTACACTTTAAACTTCAATTTAAGCAAAATAGCCACGTGCACGTGTCATATGAAGACCATTCGCTCGATACTTGCTCAGCTGAGACTTTCTGTGGAAGGAAATGGAATTAGTGGAAAGAAAGGAATGGGCACTCCCCTGAAGTGTGATGATCCGCAGGCAGGAGTCCGCTTGTCTTCCACCTCGGCCTTCCTCGCCGTGGACCTCGTGGTTGCAGGATATCGTATCTTTAGGTATTGCGCCTCCGCGCAACGTTGTGTCTTCGGTCGCCAAACTTGTAGGGGTAGCAGCTAGTAGGCAGGAACTTCAATGACTTTTTTATATTTTTGTTCTTTATAATACAATTTATTTTCTCTTAGCATAGGTACAAAATTTAGGTTTAGTAGGTGTGCGCTTGACCGCGATAGGATTGCGTCTGTTCGGGGCGGAGCATCTTCCCAGGTACACGGTGTCGACACGGTGTGGCTGTGTATCGTAGCACAGTGTTTTACGGTGTCTCAACACCTCCACTCGCTAGTTCTATGGCCCCGTTTCTAGAATGCAGGTCTATTCAGCCAGCGCCGACAGGCTGAATGCGTCCAATATGGTGCGACTCGCGCCCCTATGAATAAAATCGCAGCTACAGAGGCACATCGTTCATGCATGGCATCTTTAAGCTGTACCCTTTTGTCACTTTCGCTGACCGTCTAGGTTAAAAGGGTTGAAAAAAATTGAAGTGTTCAACTTTTTTACTGTCTTTGACGTCTCTGATGTAAGGATGGTAATAATATATGTTTCATGAATAAAACAAATAAATTATAATACAGGATTGTAACCAGGGGCCCGTTGCTCGAAAGCTTGTAACTTGTTATACAAGTGGAAATCTCTTTTTAACACTATTAATTAGATAAGGACTTCCGCTTGTATTACAAGTTACAAGCTTTCGAGAAATAGGCCCCAGGTGAACACTTAAAAATCCCCAGAACCATACCTACATTGTTTCGTTTTTGCTCGATCAGAAAAATTTACTACATATATCGATGGGTGGACGATATTTGAAAGAGTGCGGGTCACTTTTGGATGAGGTTAGCATAGAACCGAGACCAGTGCTGTACAGGAAGAGAGGTCTATACTCAGCAGTGGGCGATAAACGTCTGAAAAGGAGGAGGCTTGAAAAGGTCCTTAGATGGATCTCTGCCATTTTTTTTTATAAAGTGTTATTATTGAGCTTACCGTTGGAGTTATAGTAGAATATCTATAGTAACTTTTGCATAACATTGAAAAAAATCGGAGTTACTTCTGACATAATTAAATAAGACGCCAACAAATATACCGATGAATAAACAACAGCCAATTTAATAAGATCGCCAATACTTTTTCAATTCGTCATCATCATCATTATCATATCGGCCGAAAGACGTCTACTTCTGAACATAGGCCTCCCTTAAAGATTGCAACAATGACCGTTCCTGCGCCACCCACATCCAGCGGACTCCTGCGAGCTTCACCAAGTTGGTTCACCTAGAGGGGGCTTGCCCACGCTGCGCCTTCCGGCACGTGGTCGTCACTCGATAATTCAAATATAAAGGGTGTCCCAAAAATAACGCAAGATTTTATTGTAATGAAAAAGCATACTTTTTTCGACCAATTCCATTTTTTTTCCTGACACACAAAGTACACAGAATAGGATTAATATAATTGCAAATCGCCCAGCAGTCCTGGTCTCCTTGACGAAAAACGGTTTCGACCCCATTTTTTGATAGTTTTTCGTTCATTTCATTGAATCCTAAATATTGCGATTTAACTTAATTGTTTATTTTTTATGGGGTTATTTATAACTAGTCAAAGATCTATGTCAGCAAGCTCTCGATCGTCCATGGTTTGAAGGAGGGGATTTCTCACTGCAGCAACGAAATTCACCAAATTCATAGAAAATTTGATAGAAATTTCTCAGCATGCTTTACCATAATAAACCCTATTCATTGTACTTTATAATTAAATCAAGAAATAAGAAAGTCAAACAAGAAATAAGTATTTTTCATCGATTTCAAATCTTGCGTTATTTTTGGGACACCCTATAATATATTGAGATGCGTAACTTTACTAAGTCATGATTAGAAAATATCCATTTGTTTAAATCGAGTGGCTTAAGGTTGTAGTACATCTGTTACGACATCGTGGGATTATCCGCATTGTAAAAAAAGTAACACCAATTTGTTTAATTTAAACAAATGGATATCAAATCAATCAATCTCACAAAATACAGACAGATAAAATAGTTTATTCCACGCACACCTTCAGGGGTATGCACCTGTCAAATTACTGTCAACGCGAACGATAAGGGGTGAACTGCCCAAATACGAAGGGTTGCCCCCAGTACCTACTATAGTTTGAATAGCTTTTTACTCACTTCAGGCTTAGACAGATATAGTCACAATACATTTTTAACCTATTTCAAAAAGAGGAGGTTCTCAATTCAATTGTTTTTTTTTGTACCTATTTATATTACTTGATATTTCAGAGAACAGGGTGCTTAGACAAGTTGCCAATCGCTGACGCTTAATCGTCAGTCGTAAACGAAAGGCAGTTAATTGTCTTTATCTCATTAATATGAAAGAGTGACAGAGAGAGAAAACTTTACTACGATACGCTACTAAGCGTTAGCGATTAGCAACTTGGCTAAGCATCCTGAGGACGTAGTTTTCGGACATACCCTGGTCAAGTGTAGGATCAGTCACACTTTAGTCCCTTAGTCGACTCTAACAACACCCAGAGGAAGAATTTGTATTATTACTGCTGTCGGATTTTTATTTTGTTGTCGTATTTTTAAATTTTCCAAAGGACTATTTAACATTTTTTATACTCAGAATCACGAGCTTTTTAGATCCTGATAGAAATAAAAAAGTGTCCCAAAAAAAATTACTATTTTTCATACACTTTCTCAACCGAGACTTTTTTCTGCTAATGAGGATCGAAAGTGCTCGCGATTCTGAGTAGAAAAAATATAAAAAAAATCCAAATTTTAAAAATTTTAAAAAACTACAACAAAATAAAAAGCCGCCCAATAAGTAATTATTACAGGATGGTATTTATATAGTATTGCCGAAAAAAGGTGATCACGTCAATCTTCAAAGAAGTTAGAAATACTCTACGTTGCAAACAAAGCTCCCAATTTTGTGTTAGTTTACTTACATCGTACGTCCCTTTAATTTAATAAAAGCTTGGAAAATGGAATTGGTGCACACGTGCAGTCGCGATGGTTAATATGATTACTAGGGCCTTGTAACAACACGTTGTCTCTTATAATTACTTTTAGACGATATTTATTACGTTTTTTATCCAAACATCACGTATTTCCTTCCACCCCTTTTTTTTGTCACATAGGTATTTTTATATGCTGTTGTTGTTGTTATATTCTGGCCATTTTTCTGCAACTCGACATCAAACGTGCCTATTTTGCGTGGTCCCAACGCTGGCCTAGTACTTGTTGGGGACTTCACATGACACCCTTGAATTTCTTCGCAGGTGCATGCAGGTTTCCTCACAATGTTTTCCTTCACCGAAAAGCACTTGTGAATATCAAATGATTTTTCGTACATAAGTTTTTAAAAAACTCATTGGCACGAGGCGAGGATCGAACTCACGACCGCTGGTATTTTTATATGATTTCTACTCAGAATCGTGAGAGAAATTTTGTCCTAAAATGTTCATACATTTTTTGAACTTTGTATTCCGGTACCGCCATACAAAATGTGTGAAAAAGCGGTAACGGAATTTAAAGTAAACTTGGGACAATTTTGACGCAATGATGTTGTCCTTAATGAAATGAGATAGAATGTCGAATGATACCTCTATTTCATACAGTTACCAATAACTCATTGGTACAAGATGAGTTTAAATCCGCAACCTCCGATTTAGAAATCGCAGTCTTCACTGAGAGGCTGCCAAAGCCTTTCAAAATAATATTATATCATCATTCGAATCGAATGATCGGGCAGATTAAAATTTTCCATCTCAGTAAAACCAACGCCATTATTTCAAAATTTTAATGTAGTTAGTGAAACTATAATTTTTGATTCTCAACCACAATTCAATAATTGAAGGGTTCACGGAAAGAACATGTCTAGTCAATTCAAATTACAGAAGGACAAAACCACCTTACTTTTAACAGAATTTGCCCTGATTTTATTAGACACTAGACATGTTTTTTCCGTGGACCCTTCAATTATATTAAGAATTCGTATTCATATTCGGACATATTTATGCAAAAGGAAACCAACCCACAAGAATTTTCATTCTAATTAACACCATAAATCAATGTTTGATATGAGAAATTAATGTGGGTTGGTTCCTTTCTGCATAAATACGTCCAATTTCGAAAAGTTCATCAAATTGAATATTCAATTTGAATGCAATCACAATTGCGTTGAAAAAACAGAAAAATAAACTTTATAAACATTTCCGTTTCCATTCAAGCGAACCACATTTTCATTAAACGGTAACCTTTCACATTTTTCTGTTTTCCCCATTGGCCTATTTGCAAATAAAAGCGGTATCAGTACATCGATGCCGAATATAAAAAGGTTACATGTTTTCGTTCGCCATTTTAGGGATACAACCTTTTTGCTTACTGCCTTGTGATAGATAAAGTTGTCCAAGTCAGAGACGAGTTTTTCTTTACAGTAAATCTCCTTTTTTTTAAGGTGCCATTTACGTATAATTTAAAAGCATCCTCATTATTCTTATAAACATAATTGTATTTAATATACATCTCCCTTCAAATGAGTATCAGTTTGCATAGAAATCGGGGGATGAATATTAATTTTAAATTGGAAGGATTTATTTTAATAGGTACCTAATTATATTAAAATAACCTTAACATTAGTTATTAATTATTATTATTTGCTGATTTATTTTGCGTTTGTTGCCCTCTGACGAAGCCTGTGTTGCAGATATGTTTCCTTGAATATTTAAGTTATATGTAATAAAATGGATATTTTTTACTAATAAAAAAAAATTACCTATGATTATAATTATATTATTAAAAAGTTATTCTCGTATTGTGGTATTATTTGTCAATGCTGTACTCTTACTAATATAATGAATACAAATAATTTACCAAAAATTCAAGATTTTCTTTACAACATATTTAAAATATCAAAAACACAAACCAATAATAAAAACAAAATCCTTACAATTAACCTTAACGTTAAAATACGAAAACACAAAATAAATCTAACTTTTAAAATAAATTATTTAAAAAAAAGCAAAAAACATATCTTTAAATATTAATATTCCATTTATCGTCATCAGCACTTCAGCTTGAAGCCGTTGGATAAAGGCCCTTAAAGCAGAACATCTTATTAATATTCTTTTTTTATTGCAATAACCGCTATTGTTTATCAGATAGAGATTACTAATATTTTCTATTAGTATCACCCTGTCAAATGTCAGTTAAATCAGTCATTTACAAATAATGACATTATGTATTAAGTGCCGTGTGGTGACGGCAGTAAGAATACATTCGTCACCACCCCGACTCCTCCCGCGGTATCGTAAGTGTTGACTAAGGGATCGAAGTGTCACTGACCATTACTTGAAAAGAAGATTGATGATGGGCAGCAGCGTCATCATAGTGGACACATTACTGCGATTATGGGCATTTACTACCTAATGCTGCTATATGCATAGTTAATAGGAGAGGCCTACGTCCAGCAGTGGACTATCATAGGCTGATGTGATGTGTGATGTGTATTAAGTGTCATTTTAACCTTTCTATCAGGGAAGGACTTATTAGTTAAAAAAAGTAATTCCTGCGTAATCTTCTAAAGCCATATTGATGGTCTGTACTACATACTGGTCCCTATCTAGACCAAACTCTTTAGCATTCAATCCATGGTCTCTTAGAGTCGACACTTTGGCTTGCGGGGGCAATAAGTACACTATTTTCTGTTTTCTTTTCGTCTATTTTCTCCAAACATCACACCTGCGAGACTTACACTGCGTGCTACTAAGCGCAAAACAGATATCGTGTGATGTCAACGCGGCAATGTATTTGATTTCCGTCGATGTATCCGTTTCGGATGAAGACGTAGAAAAATAGCGTCACGTATGTGAAAAATTCGGTTGAATTTATTTTGTTTGTGTTTGTGTGAAGCGATGGTGTTATACAGGTCAGCGTCTATATGGATAAAGCTTAAGCGCCCGGTATACACGGTGCTCGTGAGCATTCCGAAAGATTCTAATGCTGAATTCCTAAGCATATTTAGAGTATTTAATGTTATATAAAATTTCCTGGATTCGACTTGGTTCCAGAGATAATTAAACTTTTTTCGAAATAAGTTTTTCGACGTAACTCGTCATAAAACTTATTTTTGATTACAATGTGTTCTAATATTACCACACCTTTTGCCTGACAATCAAAAATAAGAATATACTTGACGAAAAAAACTGTCCCTAAAAAAATCGTTAAAAAAAATAATTTTAACAAATTTTTGTTATGACAAAAAGTATTGGAAATGTTATTAGTATTCAAAAAGTAAAAAAAAGAAAAACATTTTTTTTGTGGAATTTGACATTAGGTCTCATAATATTTTTTGTTTATTTTGATGTCTAGAATGCATAGTTAAAATCTTTCGGAATGCTCGCGAGCACCGGGTATACACGGTGGAATTTAATCGGTGAACAGGAACCCATTTTTCTAATTCAGTAATCGATGGCGGTCACGTTTATGTAGTACTTAAGTGGAACCAAGTTTTTTTTTAGCATAACAAATTTTTATGTTGAAATTAAACTTTAATTAAAATTTATTGTCACCCTACTAATGGTTTAGTCTGAAAAGTTTAATACCTCTTTTCAAACTATCAGCCATGTATCGGTCTTATTTTACATAGGAATAGAGTCTATCGCAAAAATTAAAGCATGTGAGTGGTTATTGCTCATTTATTTTTTAAGTTTCTATGGCTGATAGTTTGAAAAGAGGTATTAAACTTTTCAGACTAAACCATTATTAGTAGGGTGACAATAAATTTTAATTTCAACATAAAAAAAAATTATGCTAAAAAAAAACTTGGTTCCACTTAAGTACTACATAAACGTGACCGCCATCGATTACTGAATTAGAAAAATGGGTTCCTGTTCACCGATTAAATTCCACCGTGTATTTGTAGGTGAAAACCGTTTCATAATTAATTAACGCATGTAAATTGCAATTGTTAAGATATTTAAATATTATCGAACCGGGCTACTTGCGTATTTAAGTTGATAATTTATCGATATGTTTCGACCCATTAAGAGGGTCCTCGTCCAGAGCACTCTCGGTCGAAGCCCGACGCGCACTCCGATCGAGGGTGCTCCGGACAAGGATTCTGAAATCTTCTTTAGCAAAATATTCATTTATTCGAAAATATGTATGAAAATGAAAAAAAGTGTTCTACTCATTTCTTAGACGACTCATTTTCCAACACATATAATTACGAGTATATGATTTATATATACCGCTTTAATGTCGTTTTGGTTATTAAAAGTGAACAAAAGCTACCTCTTGAATCATACATCGCGAAACAGGTCTTAAATTGAGTTAATTTATTTAAAAAAATTTTGGACAAAAATAGCAAAGTACTTCATTTATAATGAAGTATCTTCCGTTTTATGTAAAAATTCTAGCAGAATTCTTTTTAGTTACTCCAATATAGTATCAACAAGATGAGCGACTTAGTAAAAAAGCTATACCGGACTTAGTCGATCTTGAGAATAAAGTACCTCTAAGTATTGATATTTAGGTAGCACAATTACTTTTCAGTGTCAAATTTATCATAAGATATTTGTACAATCATCATCATCATGTCAGCCGAAAGACGTCCACTGCTGAACATAGGCCTCCCCCAAAGATTGGCACAATGACCGGTCCTGTGCCACCCGCATCTAGCGGACTCCTGCCACCTTCACCAGGTCATCAGTCCACCTTGTGGGGGGCCTACCCACGTTGCGCCTTCTGGTACGTGGCCGCCACTCGAGAACCTTCCCACCCCAACGGCCATCGGTTCTACGCGTAATGTGCCCCGCCCACTGCCACTTCAGTTTAGCGATTCGTAGAGCTACTTCGGTTACTTTGGTTCTACTCCGGATGGTCTCATTTGTACAATACTAATGCTCAAATACAATACAGAGTGTAATCTTGGCCGTGTGGTAACGGCAGTAAGAATACATTTGTCACCACCCCAACTCCTCCTGCGGGTGTCGTAAGAGTCGACTAAGGGATTGAAGTGTCACTGACCATTATTTGATAAAAGATTGATGATGGGCAGCAGCGTCCTTATAGTGGACACATTACTGCGATCGCCAATCCGCTTGCCCAGCGTGGCGATTATGGGTATTACCTCCTAATGCGTCCATACGCATAATAAAAAGGAGAGGCCTTCGTTCAGCAGTGGTCTATCATAGGATGCAACTCGGTGTAATCTCTGCAGACTATGATTGCAGTGTCTACGCTAGATTCCTAATTTCCACGATTCAAACTGGTCACACAAGTACACTATCTGATTGCCCGAATCAGATTTGATCGGATGAGCTTGGTACACGGTTGGTTGATCGTATTTGCTTTCTACGATCTGTCTACCAACCTATAGGCTTAAGACGAAATTACATGCCACGCGTATGCTGCACATACATTTGTTGTGATCGGACCTTTAGCGCATAATTGGCGCGTTAGAGTGAAGACATATTTATCAGCACGCATACGCATTTTGTCTACACCGTGTTTTTTTTTAATTCCGTTAAAGGACCATGGGCATATTTGTATGGAGAGTGGACCAAGAACCAACAGAGCTGAAAGTGGTGTCATTAAATAGGTATTTACATTTATTTCATTTCATTCTACGGGCACTATGTTCAATTCCATTGCAAAACTGAGATATTTGTATTTTAGTCAGAGTAAATACTATGATGAATGGTGTCTGAACGACGGTGATTTACTTAGAGGGTACCCGCAGAACGCCTTACTCATACAAAATTATCCAATGGAATTCAACTTTGCACCCATAGAATGAAATAAAGTACATAAACAGACCTTTTTAATGACACTACTCCCAGCTCTGTTGGTTTTTGGTCCATTTTGACGCATAGTCCTTTAACAGGCTGCTTGGTACGTTAATTGGAGCTACACGGTATATTGCTTTTAATTGAATTCGAAAAAAAAAATCCGTTTTCATACATAATAAATGAAATGGTAAGTGTGAGAGAACCTTAAAAATAAGATCTCAGGTGACTGACGGCACATGTCAAAATAAGTTTAATTAGAATGTAATAAAGGTTGCAATACACTTGTTCAGTCATTAAAATTATTTTTTTAATAATTAAAAAGCAGTAAGAGTTAAGACACTAGTTTCTTAGAGAAATTGATTATTTATGACCTAAATAAGCTTCCCTTTAATTTAACGGAAATCAATAAAAACACGGTGTATAGAAAATGTCAGTTTAATATGGGACCGCGTCCGACTTTCCGCACGCGTACGCATGGCTACACGTTTCATAAACGGCCAATTTTACTAAACAAAATGCGTACGCATTCTGATAAATGTGTCTTCTCCCATATATATCACCATCATACATCACCAGCCTATAATTAGTCCACTGGCTGGATAAAGGCCTCTCCTATTACCTAAGCGTTACGCATTAGGAGGTAAATGCCCATAATCGCCACGCTGGGCAAGCGGATTAGCGATCGCAGTTAGTGTGTGGGTGTCGTAAGAATTGAGTAAGGGATTGAAATGTCACTGACCACATATTTAATTGAAGATTGATGACGGGCAGCAGCGATAGTATTTCGCCCCAAAATAGCTTATTCGCCTTTCTTTTATTAATATTGTTAATAAAAGTCGAGAAGTCTATTTAGAGTACCAAGCTTATATACTAAGGGCTGATTTTTCAATCCTCAGTTAAAAGTATCAATTAGTTAAAATCATTACCATTCTTATCTAAGATCATCAGTCAAAAAAGGATAGAGCTAACATTTATTTGACAGATACTGTTAACTGGGGATTGGAAAATCAGTCCTAAACCTACTGTACTATATAAACATAACTATAGTACCAACCTCAAGTAATATTTTAGCCTATATAATGTCCCACTGCTGGGCACAGGCCTCCTCTGATATATGAGAGGGGTTGGGCTATAGTCCCCACGCTGGCCCTAAGCGGGTTGAGAACACATACACCTTTGAATTTTTTCGCGGATGTATGCAGGTTTCCTCACGATGTTTTCCTTCACCGAAAGCTAACGGTAAATATCATGTGCTATTTCGTACATAAGTTTCGGAAAAACTCATTGGTACGAGCCAGGATTTGAACCCACGACCTCCGGATTGAAAGTCAAACGTCGAAACCACTGAGCCACCACCGCTTTTAAGAATATATGTCAACACCACAACTCTTTCTGTGGGTCCACTGTCGTAAGAGCCGATTAAAGGATTGAAGTGTCACTGACCATTCATAGACAATACCTACGATACTTTATCAGATGGAAACAGGAAACGAAATGGAAGCAAACAACATGCAATCTTATCAAAAAACTCTTAAAGAGTGGTCTGTTTCAGACAACCTTAGGGTAACGGAAAACTAATTTATAAAAATATATACGTGATTGAATCAGAAATGAGGAGTATCGTAGACGAAAAAAAGTGATCGATATAGCCCTCCGGATTAGCAAGCTGGCAATGGGCAGGCCACCTTGCACTCAGAGCAGATGGCCGATGGGGTCGAAAAGTATTCGAGTGGAGACCACGGCTTGGCAAACGCAGTGTAGGAAGTCCATCCATATGATGGACAGACGATCTTATGAAGATCGTCGGAAGATGCTGGAAGCAGGTCGCTTACATACGATTTTTATGGAGGTCCAAAGAGGCCTATGTTCAACAGTAGACATCTTATACCTGAAATGATGATGAATGATGAATATTATACCTAATTTTCGCACCCGTATTTTAATTTACTGTTAAAATACTGTCTCAGTGTATCATTGTCAATGATGTACTATCAAAGTACCCTCGCAATGAAACAAACTTCACCCCTTCGTTAGTGAGTAAACGGCAATACATCACCCGGGACTCCGTGCGGAAAGTGAAGTCATCTAGTTATAAAGCCCGCCTTTACTCCTCACGTGCCTTCAATTTCCTAACAAGCTCTAAGAGCAAATCTTAATACCTTTCAAGACAAGACAAATTGACTGAAGCGGAACATCTTGTCTTTCGACAGTCGTACGTGAGTGCACGCAATACTACAATATGTATTATTTAGTGACAACCATTATTAGTATACAGTATGTATCAGATTGTAAGGCAAAGAACGAAACCCATTCATATATAGATCATACTAAGCAACTTTTACTATGGGGCCAAACTAGAATTCGAGAAAAAAAATTACTCTCCCATACAACGTGTTCATGATCACGCAATCAAAATGTATGAAACTGTCAACATTGTTTTCGTGAATTCGGGTTTGGCCCCATAGTAAAAGTTGTTTAGTATGATCTAAACCTTAATGGGCTTCTTTTTTGGCTCTACGAGGTGATACATTATGTAGTTCAAGAAATATAATTTGACCGACTGTTATCTTGCTAACGACCTTTTGTTTTGCGTTAACACTTACTAGACAATCAGCAGTCGAGCACTTTTCTATTGTTAATGACGCAAAACAAAAGGTCGTAAATGAGATAAGAGTCGGTCAAATAATATTTCTTGAACTACATAATATGTTTTCAATTTCGAGAATGCCTCAAAAAGATGTTCAATAGTTTTGAAAATTGCTCTCCCAGAAAGTGTATGGAAGTTTCCTTTTCTGTAACTAGATTCCTACACATTTTTGGTACTAAAAAAGGAATATTTCATACAAACATTTTGGGAGTTTTTGGCAAATGTGCAGCAGTGTTCACTAAGGAAACCGACTTGCTATCAGCGCTGTGTCAGCGCTGCGGCAGCGTCGAGCCTAAAAATGGTATTCACTAATAAACGACACTAGCGCTCGGCGACGAATGCGGCGTGCGCTGGAACTACAGTGCGTCGAGAGTTACCTCTTACAGTTCGACGACGAGCTGTTCTACGTTAGTGAATACTGTTTTTTGCAGCGCTGCGCTCCACGTCGAAGTGAAGGCTGTCTCGTCGTCGAGCTCGTTGGCGAACGCAGCGTCGAATGTGTGAGTAAGAGAATAGCATAGCTGGATTTTACTCAGCATCATTGACTCTGCCTACCAATTTTAATCAATATCCAAGACGTGATCTACATGTACAAACTTTTTCAGAAATAATCATTCAATAATCATGGGACTAAAACGCCTGACGGTGACGAGAGTAAGAATACATTTGTCACCACCCCAACCCGTTGGTCCTACTCGTATCGTAAGAGTCGATTAAAGGATTGAAATGTCACTGATCATTCATTAATGAAATATTGTTGACGGGCAGCCGCATCTTTGAACGTATTTGCCTAGCGTGGCGATGCCATTACGTCCAGCAGTGGACTGAGATAGGCTGATAATGTGTATTTGCCAAAAATTCGCTCCGGGGAAAATGGTTCATAATATATGTTTCACTTCCCAATTTACAAAAACAATAATATGAATTAGTGTAAATTAAATTAAATGTAAAATAAAAAGTAACTGTAAATCTCGTGCCAGCAACTACCCGGCCCAAACGTACCATTCGCAACTTGACTAGGTATTTACATTCATACATTTCCCGTTTTGCCTCGAGCTTCGTTTTGCCCCGGACTCCCCTATTCGGAGAAGGTGCATGCATGTAGGTATTGCTTGCCCTTAGAGTATGGTCAAAGGGAGAAAATTGACCGGTGGTTGCTAAGACTGAGTTTCCGAGCGGTACAGCCATCAGCCGCGAAAGCTGAGTACGTGAGTTCGATTCCCACCTCGTTGGTGATCTTGGTCTATTTTTCTTTGGTATATAACATTGGCATCCAATATTTATAATGGTAAGAGCTCTGAAGCAATGTGTGGCAATGTCCAGAGCAAACACATGCTACGTTTAGTGTCATTTGTGTCGAGATTTGTTTGTGGAACACATTGCGTCTAGGGATTTCCCATGTCCGGATATATCCTAATTTCCAAGTTTTATAATAGATACAAATGTTTTGGATGTAGGTAAACTTTTGGTACTTATGTAATTCTATGCGCTTGGTTATATGTCCTAATTGCTGTGCTGCAAGTAAAAAATATACAAATATCATCCCTCATTTTTACACAAATCTATATAGCCCACATTGTAAGCTCAATTAAGACTACTTTCGACTCCGTAAATAATTATTATTAACTTTTTATGTGAAGAAGGTAGAAAACTGAGCTCTCAGCCCACCTGATGGAACCCAAAGACAAACATGGACATAGCGGTCAAAAAATCGCCTATGCGCTGCCGACCCTGAGGACTTAGATGGATTGTCTCTATTTATGCCAGTAATTACGTTTAGAACAACAAGAATATATGTACAGGTACTACCTGGGTGCTTAGACAAGTTGCCAATCGCTAGCGCTCAATTGTCAATCGTAAACGAAAGGCTACCTGTTTTGTCGCACTAATATGAAAGAGTGACAGAGAGGGAAAACTACGATACGCTATTAATAGCGTATCGTAGTTTTCCGCGTTAGCGATTGGCGACTTGGCTAAGCATCCTTACACAAATCGACCTAGTTCCACCATAAGCTCAATTAAGGCTTGTTGTGGGTACCAGGCGATGATATAGACCAAGGAACAAATATTTGTGATAAATAAATACACAAATAATGCCCTCGCAGGGATTCGAACCCAGAACTTAGCAACTGTCCCCTCGCCTGTCAAGGTCTTATGCTGTTCAAAACCGCCAGGCATTGTATACCTATACTTACTCTGAGACGTTTACTTATAAGAATTTCGAGTATACAGGATAAGGTTTATTATCGTACTTAGGAACCGTGATCTCTTAAATGAGATTCAGTCTATATTTGACTTGTCAATTTTTGACAGTTACTCTATGGAACTGATACATCCCAATTCGGTTTAAGACCTAAACCGCAATAAATATCCGTGGAAAATATTCCCACACGTACTAAGAAATTCGGTAATTCCTTCATATGCCGGACTATTAAAAAGTGGAATTCTTTACCGGCACATGTGTTTCCGCATACCTATAAGTTGGGACCCTTTCAACGAAGCGTGAAGAAGCATCTAGCGGGCCAGCAAGGCGGTGGCAACCAACAGGTTACTGATTGTCTCCTGTTCGTTGCTGCCGCGATTTGGGCTCTACTTTTCACTTACGATCAGGTGGAGTGGAGCCACTTTGTTGTGCCAACATAAAAAAAAAAAGTCGTAAACTGAATCGCATTAGTAGAGCGTGGTACGAGGGCTGTTTGATAAGTACCCGATTTTAAAAAGAAAAAAACTTTTTTTTGAAAACTAGTAATTTATTTTTCTACGTAATCTCCTTGTAGCTCTATACACTTTTGCCAACGGTATTGTAGTTTCAGTAAGCCGCCCAAAAAATAGGACTTCTGAAACTCGTCAAAATAGGCCTCTGTAGCGGCAATGACGTCATCGTTGCACGCAAATATTTTTCCGCCGAGCCATTTTTTCAGATTTGGGAATAAGAAAAGATCGCACGGAGCCAGATCTGGTGAATAAGGTGGGTGCGGCACCAATTCATACCGTAATTCTTTTAATTTTGCTGCTACAAGTTTGCACGAATGAGCTGGTGCGTTGTCATGGTGGAAGAGAATTTTCTTCTTAGTTAAGTGGGGCCGTTTTTTCTTCAACGCAGAGTCGAATTCGCAAATTAAGCTAGAATAATATTGCCCTGTGATCGTTTTACCTTTTTCTAGGTAATCTATGTGTATGATGCCTTGCGAATCCCAAAACACGGTGGCCATGATCTTTCCGGCCGATGGGATGGTTTTCGCCTTCTTAAGAGCAGGTTCACCTCGTAAAATCCACTGCTTTGATTGTTCCTTCGTCTCCGGAGTGAAATGGTGGATCCATGTTTTGTCCACCGTGATGAAACGACGCAGAAACTCCTTTGAATGTTTTTGAAACTTGGCCAAACAGTACTTCGAAGTAGTCACTCGCTTCAGTTTATGCTCTTCGGTGAGTAAACGCGGCACCCACCTCGCCGATACCTTCTTCATGCCCAATTTCTCTTCTATTATATACTGTACTCGCTCGATAGAAACATTTACAATGTTAACAATTTCTCTCACTTTTATTCGTCGGTCGGCCAGTATAATATTTTCAATTTTTTTCCCCTTTTCTTCCGTAGTCACCTCAATCGGCCGGCCTGTACGATCCTCATCAAATACGGATGTTCTGCCACGTTTAAATTCATTAAAACAATATCTTATGGTAGTCATAGAAGGAGTACAGTCCTTATAAACAGCCTGCAACTTTACTTTTATCTCGTCACAAGTTTTACCTTCCAAAAACAGAAACCGAATTACCGACCGATACTGTTCTTTCTCCATACTTGCAATTACAAACGAATGCTCTCATTTGACAGATGGGTAATGAAAAAAAAACAAAGAAGCGGCATGTTTTTTTTTATTTTCTGGCCCATGAAGAATGCCTTAAAAAGGTTGTATACCTATTTTCAGCCAGTAACATTCACAACTTTAAAAAACGGTTACTTATCAAACAGCCCTCGTACTCCAGTCCTTTTCATATTTAGGACTGATTCCCGGAAATAGTCCCCCGGGAATCCCGTTCGCGGGAATATTTCCTACTCACATAGCTGATTGCGTTCCGCGTCGGTCAATTTGTAATGAGGCTTGTTTAGCCAATGTGTGCTTTGAATGTAAATTATACGCTTATATTGTGCTTATACTGACTAATCTCTAGAGTAATCTAGTTGTCAACCAATGATAACACAATATTACACCTGATGAGGCTCGTCCTTAGAGAAAAACTTAAATATTATTCATTAAATTTAATTAAATAGGTTTGGAGACTATGTCAAAGCAACGCCACGAATAAATTGCAAAAAATATTTAATACCGTGGCGGGACGACCTGGACGCGTTCTATCCAAATTGGCTGGAGAAATGTGACGACCGGGCTGAATGGAGGAAAAAGAGGGGAGGCCTTTGCCCAGCAGTGGGACATTAAACCAGGCTAATAAAAAAAAACCTGGGTTATTACTTTGATAATTTTCGAATTTTGGTAATATTTTTGGTGATCTTACGTCTAGTGATGTAATAGTGATTTCAGAGAAAATATAAACAACAACTGCTCCACGGTATTCTTCCCTTGTTTGATATTTTAATGTCTTAACTGAAGGCTAAGCACATGATTGGTGCTATGGATTGGACTATCCGTCCTTCTTTTATTTATTAATATAGTTAGTAAATGTGCCAAGACTACTGACATCCTTGAAAAACGTGTCGGACAGTTAGGCTCTGCCTAATACGGTTTAGTATGTAGCATTCTGAAGTGGTAATTATTTTTTTTACAGGTAGGGCGAAGGCGGATTTAAGTAAAAATTAATATCCATACCGAGCAGTACCTGGGATTCCTCAAGACCATCATCATAATCATAGTCATCTTAGTCATAAGACGTTCACTACTGAACATAGGCCTCCCCTTTAGACATGCACGTACACCGGTTGAAAGCGACCTGCATCCAGCGTCTCCCGGCGATCTTCATAAGATCGTCTGTCCATTGTGGCAGAGATGCACAGATGGCCGATGGGGTCGAAAAGTGCTACGGTAAAGACCACATTTTGGCAACCGCAGTGTAGGACGTCCTCAAGACCAAGGTCTTCGAAACTCATTCCATTAAATAAGCTCAAAAAAAAGATCCGTAACTTTGAAATGTTGTCGAAAAGGCTCAAGTCTTTTGAAAAACTGCCTTAAGCATCCCACCCAAATCGCTCTCTTAGTTGCTTTCTACAAAAACATTGCAAATTTTCCATAATTTGCGGTATTCAGCTTGATGGAGAGCCTTGGACATTGATATTCTTTTTCTGACATCAGATTGTACCTACCAGAGGATGGAAATGGTTCCTTATCAAAAAGTCAAAAATCATTACTTTATATCAGATTAGGTGTTTTCAGTTACTCAAGCGTAAAATGTAGTCACACCACACGATTTTGATACGAAATGATTTTTTTCGGGGAAATTACGTTTTAGTGTACCTAACAATTCAGCTACCGTAAAACCACCCAGCTATAGTCCAGTCCACAATTTCAATTCCTTATGCGTTTTCCAACTTTTTTTATGAATGAGGAGTTTTTGCCTAAGGTTTGACCATTTTTGGGAGCGTTTGGACTATAGTAAGGTGGTTTAAGGTATTGAGTCTTGAATTGGTCAAAATTAATGACAGCTCAGACATCTGACCCAGCTGTGGTAGCTTTAGGGCGCGACTCCACTGACGTGGAGCGGAGCGGAGCTGTGCAAAATTGACCAATTACATTCTTCAAATTCAAAATTCGAAACACTGTGATGCAGTCTCATTGGCCGAGCACTCACAGCTCCGCTCCGCTGTGCATCAGTGGAGCCGCACCCTTAGGCTGCGTTTCCACCAGAGATGTGCGAGGATGTGTTTTCATACGTTCGAGGCATTAATAGGTGTCATTTGTATGGAAACATATCCTCGCACATCTCTGGTGGAAACGCAACCTTAGGCAGTTATCATGCCCGCGCGGTTGTCATACTACCTTCACGAAATTTCAAAATTCACTTAGCTTAGAGGTATTTTCGGATCAGTTTTCCAGTTGATGCTTAAAAAAATCATAACCAAAATGTTTGTACCGAAATTGTGAACTGAAACTTTTGACTGCTACTGTCTGTTGTTAGAAGTTACCCCGTTATCCAGTTATAACATTAACAACCAAACAAACTCCAAAATTCGCTTATACACAAATTGTATATTATATATGTATTTATGTCTTTGACGTACAGTAACTTTAGTAGTGACAGAGCCATAGTTTAAATTTACCTAAGTTTGGCATCACCGAAATTCAACACAATACCACAGTGCTGAGCTTTGTTCCTGGCACTATGCAAGTCAATGTTTATCGAAATTCGTAGAGTTGAATTTAGTTTCACAAAATTAAATAACACCTTAGAATTTGAGAGGCGGTTTGCAAAATCTAACCCGATTATGTTAAACTTCTAGACATACTACTGATATAATTGCCAAGAAACATTACAGTTATTCAATTGACTGATTATTATTTTAAGCAAATCGATTCAAGTTTAACTCGATTTTAGATCTGATAACCAACAGATAAAGGTCAAACGAAACAAACACTTCCAAACAATTAACACGTCACGTACCCGACATTATTGTGGTATGCGCCTAATAAAGTATCATCATCATCATCAGCGTATGATAGTCCACTGCTGGACGTAGGCATTTCCTACTAACTATGCGTATAGACCCATTAGGAGGTAAATGCCCATAATCGCCACGCTGTGCAAGCAGATTGGCAATCGCAGTAATGTGTCCACTATGATGACGCTGCTGCCCATCATCAATATTTTGTCAAATAATGGTCAGTGACACTTCAATCCCTTAGTCGACTTTTACGACACCCGCAGGAGTTGGGATGGTAACAAATGTATTCTTACTGCCGTCAC
This sequence comes from Thaumatotibia leucotreta, assembly GCA_025490895.1. Taxonomy (NCBI): domain Eukaryota; kingdom Metazoa; phylum Arthropoda; class Insecta; order Lepidoptera; family Tortricidae; genus Thaumatotibia; species Thaumatotibia leucotreta. Next base: position 11,160 of record JALPQI010012862.1, on the reverse strand, counting down.
TACACGGCCAGTATTAAGTACATACTTATGCGTTTAATTTTTTTCCGTGAGAACACAAGAACAAAAGATTATGTTTTTATATTTAAGACTTAGTTAGCTCTTTATTTTCACCTTCACAAGTTTTTCATGTACCTCTTCCACTACGGAGGGAACTTCGCGTGATATAAAGCGAAGTGTATGACTACACGAAACGCCTCTAAACTGGCCGTAATTTTAGGTAATTTGGTTGTTATGAAAACAAAACAGTGAAAAGTGTTGCAGATTAGACCAGCGAATGCTTTTATAGGTATCCATTTTATGATCAACATTCAATTTTATAGGTTCTACTGTACGGAACAGGGTCATGTTTTCAAAATGACGGACGTTTGTCCCATCCTTGATAATGAAATGTACGTATTTAAATGGTTGCAATATGAAATTATTCATGACTCAGTTATAAAAAACAGTTTCAATTATAAAGAAAACAATGAAACACACAGGCACTGGTAGCCTTTTTGAGAGAAATATGGTTGTTAATCTATACTTCCCAAAATTGAACAAAAAATGTTACAAGTTTGTTCCAAAAATTAAATTTTTCATGCAAATTCTTATCGCCAACGGCTTTTTTTGTTTATGGTTTTCATTAGGACGCGCTTACCAAACCCAAACTTGATCATTATACCTAGTTGCGTCGTTTCATTCTCAAGATCCTGTGGCCACGTTTTAACTGCACCATCAGCCAAGCTGCCATTCTGCAATCGTATACGATAAGCGAAACCATTTAGTTCCATACATCATGGTCGCATGATTCATTATTATGTATTTTTATTGCGTTGTCATCTGCCTCGTTAAAAAAAATGTAAATGATGTTCATTCCAGTCAGGCACGCTACATTGTAATTGAATGTAACCATTTAAAGTATTAAAAGATACATCCGGTTTTATCCCTACACCGCTGGCCCGAGAAGAAATATTATTTTATCCTGCAGCAAACTAGACGAGACTTATTTATTCAAAACACTGTAATAATTTCATACACCTTAATTGTTTATAAGCTCAATCGGTAACGCGAAAAGTACTTACGGTGAATTGAATTTATTGAACGAGAAACGTGTCAAATTGAAAGAGCTTACGGACAATCATCAAAACAAATGAAAATAAATAGAATCTTGTGAACATTGACCTATTTTCTAAAATGTAAGCTGTACCAGTAGCTTCATAACAAGACTTACTGCAAGCGGACATGGCCGGCGTTGGACGGCGAGGTATTCATAAAGTATACTTGTTCAGTCTATGAAATATCTATGGTAGGGAAATTTAAATTTAGAATTGCAGTGGGATTAGATGAGTTTTTGACGAGGTGTGATCAACATTTGCTTTGGGTGAGATAATACATTTTGTAGCTAACCTGCATTATCAAAATCTGAAACATGACATTTTTAAAGTGCTTTAACAATTTTTGCATGTGCCATAGATGTGTAATCTCTCAAAGACAAAAAATTGTATATCTGAAGATGTGAAGATCTCAGTTTAAATTTAGTATACATCAAAAGGGTATTAATCTAAAAGAATATACTGCAATCTGAATATTGCTCAAATATTGTTGCTTACACTATTACAAACCTCTTCTGAACAGCCTTTAACGTTCGCGACCCAACCAAATTTAATTTTGCTGCAGAATTTTGTACAGCATCTTCATAGATTTACATACCAATAAGGTAATGCTTGCCGCGTCAACCGCTATTCTGTGTGGTTTTGTAAGCGTTATTTATGGGTTTTTGAGGTTCCGGAATATCTATGGAATATCATTTTGGTGGAGATTTTCAGTGAAGGAAAATACGTTTAAAAGACCTGATTTAAACTATCACGATTTGCATAATGCTACCGAAACATAATATGTGAAGATCGTCGTAATACGCTTCTAAAAATTACCTTCGTCGTTTTGATTTTACGTCTTTGTATTCGCGATCTCAGAGAATGACTTGTTTAAGAGTACTGACTTAAGTGCATGTTTTTAATTTCGACGCTCTGTATAGTAATGATGTACCTACGACAGCTTTTTAGGGTTTCGTAGTAAACTAGGCTCCTTATAGTTTCGCCATGTCCATATATCCGTGTGTCTATCTGTCAGCATATATCCTTGGCTGTTAGTAATAGCAATTTGCAAATTGGTACAGGTATATCAATCAAGCTGATAAAGTGGTATAATAAAATGTAGAAAAAATATTTAGGGTACTTCCCCTAGTAGTAAACTGGGGATGTTTTTTAATTCTTTTTTCTTTGCTTGAGAAGTTTCTAGAAAATCACGATTGTCATTAAATGTAACCAACCTTTTATCTAAGGAATACGTATAAGAAATCTGAAGATCCGGTAAGCCTTGAGAGGCCTGAGGTCAAAATTTTGAATAATTGCCGCCATGTTAAATTTCTTTATTTTATGTACTACCGTACTGTTGCGAAATAGTATTTTGAATCCAATAAGTCGTTTTCCCTTAGAAAACAAATTATAATAAAAAGCGACTGCCAATAATTATTGAAAAAAAATAGCCTTTTATGATATAATTTACGACTAAAGACTAACCCCCTTATTCATAAACGTTTGTTAACTTAACAAGCCGCTAATAATTGTTTGTCCTTTTTGCTCTTATGGACACATTGTTAAGACCGAAAAGGACAGACAATTATTAGCGGCTTGTTAAGTTAACAAACGTTTATGAATAAGGGGGTAAGAAAAAAATGAACTTTCATCGTTATCATCATCAGCCCTTGAGCGTCCGTTGCGGAGATTACGCTTCTCTTCGCGTACGCCATTCCCCCCGGTCTTGAGCCAATCTTACCCAGAAGCGACCCACAAATTTTGTAATATCGTCGGTCCATTGAGCTGGAGGACGTCTAACGCATCTTTTTCCTTGAAATGGCTTTTCTTTCATATCAATTGACGCAAATTCCGGGTGTCATGTAATTCAAAATTCTTACAAAATTTATAACATAATTATCTTTTTTTTTTTTTTTATGCTATAGGTGGCAAACGAACAGACGAATCGCCTGATGGAAAGCGATTAACGTCGCCCATGGACACCCGCAATACCAGAGGCGTCGCAAATGCGTTGCCGGCCTTTAAGGTGGGAGTACGCTCTTTTCTTGAAGGTTTGAAGGTCGTATCGGTCCGGAAACACCGCTTGTGACAATTCGTTCCAAAGTTTAGCTGTGCGAGGCAGGAAGTTACGAGAAAAGCGCACAGTTGAGTACCTCCAACCATCTAAATGGTGAGAATGAAAACATTGTCGCGTAGGGCGGTGGCGGAAAGAAGCGGCAGGTATTAATCCGAACAACTCCTCGGAACACTCCCCGTAGTACATGCGATAGAAAATGCAGAGCGAGGCCACATCTCTACGCAGCGCCAAAGTATCAAGCCGATCAGAAATACGTTGGCAGTTGACAACTCGAGCTCCTCTCCGTTGGATCCGGTCTAGAGGGAGAAGCTGGTACTTAGGTGCCCCTGCCCAAAGATCAGAGCAGTATTCCATATGCGGGCGAACTTGCGCCTTATAAATCTAACAGCAATACTCTTACGTAGTTGCAATAGGGTATACTCGTACGTTTAGTTGTGGGTGCCGTGTGGTGACGGCAGTAAGAATACATTTGTCACCACCCCAACTCCTCCTGCGGGTGTCGTAATAGTCGACTAAGGATTGAAGTGTCACTGACCATTCTACAAGATTGATGATGGGCAGCAGCGTCATCATAGTGGACACATTACTGCGATCGCCAATCCGCTTGCCCAGCGTGGCGATTATGGGCATTTACCTCCTAATGCGTCCATACGCATAGTTAATAGGACAGGCCTACGTCCACCAGTGGACTATTATAGGCTGATGATGATGATGATGAATTCACGCAAATTCCGGGTGTCATGTAATTCAAAATTCTTAAAAAATGTATAACATCTATTAAACAGATGCCTTACGTTGTTGCAATAGAGTATACGTTTAATTAACAGTTTCATCACGGTGGGTTAGATTTGTGCCCGATCAGGTCAGGTCCCTTGGGAAGACGAATGTGCTGAGAGCGTTCTAATTGGAGGATAAATACGTGCCTAATCCGGACTGTGTCATTAAGGTCTCTTGTTTTGTACGCCTGTGGAGTTTCATGTTGTATGGGAATACAAAATAATATTCGAATCGCTAAACAGAAGTGGCAGTGGGCGGGGCACATTGCGCGTAGAACCGATGGCCGCCGGGGCGGAAAGGTTCTCGAGTGGCGGCCACGTACCGGAAGGCGTAGCGTGGGTAGGCACACAAGGTACACTGATGACCTGGTGAAAGTCACAGAAGTCCGATGGATGCGGGTGGCGCAGGACCGGTCATTGTGGCAATCTTTGGGGAGGCCTATGTTCAGCAGTGGACGTCTTTCGGCTGATATGATGATGATGATGATGGTTCTAATCTCTATTGACCTATATCATCATCATAAACTTTAGAGATATATTCTCTTGTCGGTGGAGTACTTAACTTCCAGCCCTCTCTATCTTGTGCTAGTACTCTGACACTTTGATACAACACCACCTCCGCTCTCTCCATCACTTGGTCCATGTTACTTCGTCTTGGTCTGCATACTACATCTTTTAACTTTTATCTTGCCCTCAAGGATGGTTTCCCATAAATAATGGTTCTCAATTTTCTCCCTCAAAATAGTTCTTAAGTCCTAATTTCAATAACTGGTGATGAAGATATCTGCGTAAATGATATCTCAAATGAAAAAACGGTAATTAGCAGTGATCGGTTTTTTGGATCCACCCGGCGGGTCTCCTATAGTAACTTGAAAAATAAACTTTAATTATTTACACGTATTTCCATGCAATTTGCCATGTTACTGTTCATAATGTAATACAGTGTGTTACCATGACCCAGGCTTTTACGAAAATGGGTAATAATACGCATTACTGGCAATCGTTTTCAAGTATTAAGAGTTGACAAATATTTAAATTAACTGTACAATTATTTTTATTTCGTTCGAACGATCAATGCAACGCGTGTACTGCTTAGTTGTCAAACGTTGCGAGTGGCTGCGATCTGCCATTGTCAAGTGCCAATGAACGATTTATTTTGAAGTACATTGCTTCTCAATTAACTTTTCTTAGAAAGTTAATTACTTTTAAAATTAGGATTTTTAAACAAATAATGCACATGGTTTGGCTAAGAATCTGCATCCCAATCCTCGGTTCAAATAAAAGCCTGCATCATGTTAACACACTGTATAGTAGTATTTTTTTTTTTATAGCCGCACCCGTAATTTTTTATATGCAAAATCCCGCAAGGGTGAATCCAAAAAACCGATCACTGATAATTAGGCATGTTTTTTAAAAGGTTCGAACAAAAAAATCACACTTCGTTTTTTTTTAATGATGTTAAAAATGGTATTTTAACATTTTTCATTTTGGATCATGAACTTCAAAATTCTGTAAAAAAAAACTTAAAAACTTAACTCAAAACAGAAGCTTTTATTATGTTTTCTGAGACTGATTTTACACGTTACTTTAATAAAATAAAATAAAAAATAGTATGTTTATCGCTTAACTTGGTAAGAAATTAGCAGTTCATTTTAAATTTTGGGTATTTTGGCTACATCATCAGCCTATGTTAGTCCACTGCTGGACGTAGGCCTCTTGTAACTCCTATTAACTATGCGTATAGACGCATTAGGAGATAAATGCCCATAATCGCCACGCTGGGCAAGCGGATTGGCGATCGCAGTAATGTGTCCACTATGATGACGCTGCTGCCCATCATCAATCTTGTAGAATGGTTAGTGACACTTTAATCCCTTAGTCGACTCTTACGACACCCGCAGGAGGACAAATGTATTCTTACTGCCGTCACCACACGGCAATATTTTGGCTAACAACACCAAAATTTAAAAAAAATAGTCAGACTTCGTCAAAGACAACAATGACTTAAATGGTTCTAAATGTCACCATGTCAGTCTTGTCAACTGCATTGCTGAGTGGAGACCATTTCAGCTTCACATCTCTAATTCTTCGTTTTGTGTTATTCTCATATTTAATAAGTTTGCTTTTTGTTAAAATGTTTTCATATACCTATATAATGATGTGTTGCCTGAATAAATACTATTCTATTTTAAGTATTCTAAGCATTCTAAAATTTTATTATTTAATCCTTTTAAATGTGGATGGCACAGGACCGGTCAATCATTGGAGGTGGCCTGTGTTCAGCAGTGGACGTCTTTCGGCTGATGTGATGATGACGATGATTCTTTTAATAGGCCTATTTCACATGTTAATACTTGTACACTTTGTACAGTATTTCACCGTCATCATCATTTCACCATAAGACGTCCACCGCTGAATATAGGCCTCGCCTTTGGACCTCCATATACACCAGTGAAGCGACCTGCATCCAGCGTCTCCTATCAATTTTCAGGTTGCCTGTCCAGGATATAGTATAAAATTTACAATTACATAATCTGCTCATCTGGCAAACGACGTGTTGACCCTTGTTCCGTATTTTAACATCACGATACACCACGGAATACATATCCTTTTTCCACTCTAAGAAGTCGGAAAAGTCGAAAACCTTAGAAAAAAATCGGAATAGACAGGGAGACATCCGGGTGGTGGAGCTAGAGTGAACTGGGTACCAACTAGGGATGATCACGTAGAGCAACTATATCCGTGCGGTGACGGAGTAAGAATACAAAAATCACCGCCCCTCTCTTCCCGTGGGTGTCGTAGGAGTCGACTAAGGGAAATACTGAGTATCCAGCTTCTCAGCCGGTGGTAGGGTATTTTAACTAGTACCCGCCTGGTTGGCTACCTCCGTACATTCGGTGTAAACGCCCGTGAAATGACTTACCTTCGTGTTTGCCGTGTTTCGGGGTCAGCAGGTGTATTTACCAGCATCTAGCGGGCTAGCAAGGCGGTGGCAACTAACAGGTTACTGATTGTCTCCTGTTCGTTGCCGCCGCGATTTGGGCTCTACTTTTCACTTACGATCAGGTGGAGTGGAGCCACTTTGTTGTGCCAACGTTATTTTTATTGGGTCGGCAACGCGCATGTGACACCCTGAGGTTGCAGGCGCCCATAGGCTACGGTGACTGCTTTCCATCAGGCGGGCCGTATGCTTGTTTGCCACCGACGTGGTATAAAAAAAAAAAAAAAAAAACTTCCACTATGGAAACAACCAAGAAATTGCGAAGAAAAATACCTGAGTATGAATGAATTGGGACTAATAGTTAAGTGTCAATTAAGTCATAATTAGGAGATTTATTTTCACAATTTCTTGGTTGTCTCCATAGTGAAATTGCCATCCCTACACTGAAATTTTTTTTTACCAAAGTGACTAAGATTGGCTATATTAAGAGGAAACTTTGATATATGTAGCAAAACCTTGCTATTAAATTTACGAAACTAAAATGGTTGAAGTCGATACCAGAGTTCTGGTCTAATTTAACAAAGAACATTGTACAAATGTACATTATACTATTATACAAGTGTCATAATGTCCCCCTATTATAGGATGTTAAAATATGAAAATTTGCCTTTTTTCCTTATTCATCATCATCTCAGCCATAAGACGTCCACTGCTGAACATAGGCTTCCCCTCTGGACCTCCACATGTACCGGTTAGATGCGACCTGCACCCAGCCGTTTTTCCTTATTAGAAGAATTTAATTTGAATAATTTGTTATTTCCTTAAAGCAAGTTTGTCAAAGCTTATAAAACCGTAAGCCAAAAGCAAAGGAAACCTCACAAGAACTAGTTCGAGACCTGCACAGGTGTGGAAGTAAGAAGATCACGGTTCTATTGACCGTTCGGATTTAAAGGGCGGTACTAAGGGTTTTCGACGTTGAGATAATAATTATCGAGTTAAAGAGCATTTCTCAAAAAGTTTATACATTTGGATCACGTCTTTAACATGAAATTAATTAAAATGTATTCATGACAAGCACATAAGTAATATATACACATTTGGCAAATAAGCACACAACAACAGCTTGCCACAAAAGGGTCACAACTCAGCATGTAGCTGGCTAAACCAGCGCTATGATATTGATTAAATTAGCCACATAAAAGCACGTTATACTTATTTTGGGACATTTTGGGAAATATGGTGGATCTTGCTCAGTATAAATTTTTGTCAATATCGAGTTGATCCAAATGTACATTTAAAAATCTAAATGTACAATTGTACATGTGTAAATTTTGATAAAGAATCATTTGACTTTGACTTTGAGAGTGTATATTTCATAAAAATAATCTATAAGGGTCATTTGCAGTAAAAGTGTAGATAGGTACCTTTTAATTTTTATATGCGATCATGGACTGTAATAATACACCATTTTACTCGGCATCGTGCGTACTTTTCAGTTATGAGACAAAAAAAGTACGCACGATGCCGAGTAAAATGGTGTATTACAGTCCATGATCGCACATAAAAATTAAAAGGCACACTTTTACTGCAAATGACCCATAATAGACCAATTGACGTTGTTTGAAGTAGCTGTCATTGAATATTGCATACGAGTGTTTCTATAACAGTTTATAACTCACAATTTTCTCACTCAGTTATCGTTCAACTCACACAACAATGGTAGCTCGCCGCACGCTTAGCTGAAACACTAACAGGAGCAGATGTGGCGCCGGCAACTTAACGTTTATTTTGGAACATTAACGTTTTTGGCGGCATTCGTGTGTGCCTGTGGGGGATTAAGTGAGAGTTTGTTCTTAGCTCCAATTCTGGAGTAATATTTACACACAATAAGGACACGAAGTGTTGCTGCATTCCACGATGTCTACTGTTTCGGGAACGTGACGGCTATGACAACTACTTTAGAAATATATGGAAAGTGCGAGAATTTTCTATAAATACAAATCCAGTTATAGAATTAAGAAACACCAAAAATTGCATTCGTAACTTTATTAGATGTACGCGAAGAACGGTTTCATGTACCCGACATTCGATTATTTTTGAATCGTCTGACACAATAACAAGGAAAAAGAAAAAATACTACTCATCGCTCATCGTGTACGATTCTAGAATGGCATCTCATCATCTTAGGCAGGCCTGCAGCCCTAAAACCTAGGGATGTGAGGTCGAATCCCACGTCGGACGTTGGTGGTGAACTCGGTCTTTCGGTCTTTCGTTCTTCGACTTTCACCATCATCATCATCAGCCTATGATAGTCCACTGCTGGACGTAGGCCTCTCCTATTAATTATACAGGAGGTAAATACCCATAATCGCCACGCTGGGCAAGCGGATTGGCGATCGCAGTAATGTGTCCACTATAATGAAGCTGCTGCCCATCATCAATCTTTTATGAAATAATGGTCCGTGACACTTAAATCCCTTAGTCGACTCTTACGACTCCCGCAGGAGGAGTTGGGGTGGTGACAAATGTATTCTTACAGCCGTCACCTCACGGCTTTCACCAATAGAGGCATGAAATAATACTACTCTTTGTACTTGAAAACTTTGGTGCATTAAGACAAAATGAACTTTTAGGTCCATCAACTATACTTTGATTCAAAAATAAATTTGTCTCAACTCACAAACGGCAAACTAAATAATTTCATTACAATGTCAAGTAATTTGTCAGTCGCATTCCCCCTAATGAGGCTGTCAAAACAACGTCCCGACGACCTCTCTTTTGATGTATGGTTCACTTCAAATGTATAAGGTCCTGACTAAAACTTAAGAGAAAGTTGTGCTAAATTACTTAATGTGTTTGACTGATAGACTTATATACTTAGTCAATGCCTAGCTCGAAACGTTTTGTATAAAATACTTGAAGGTCTGAGCAGTCTGACTTTAAAGCAAAAACCGTGACTGAATATACAAACGATACTCCTCCTGGAGTATGTGTGGCTGCTCACGCGTTTCCGCTACTGCAGCTGTGGCCGGGCATCCCACGCTGGTGGGACGGTCGTGGCACCGTCAGTTGGGTACGATGTTGAGAGGCTGTTGAAGGAAACAAAAGCTGTGCGCAGTTAACAAATCACAATAATATTTAATCTTTCTAGAAGTCAATTTCACACGAACAAAGGAACAAATTACACACCTTTTAGCAAACAACAGGCATGTAACGATATCAAAATAGCTCTCGCAATCACGATGTAGCCGATGGTAAAATATCTGGAGCAACGGTATCAGAGGCTTTTGGGTCAAAATTCTTTTCGTTGTCTTATTTTGTTCCTAAAAAACGTGACGCAGTAGTGATTTTTGAGTGAGATGATGATTTGTTTTCAATTTCTGATGTATGGATTAAAATCTAGCGTGAAAAAGAAATACCAGTGCTCCGGATTTTTATATATGTTGAGTTGAAACAGCAACTAATAATCGTGACAGAGTGGTATGAAACTGTAAGGTATGCAAGTAGTGGGTAGATTCGTTAAGGAATAAATCAGTCAGCTATCAACCGGCCTTTCATTTACTACAGAAACAAAACAACGAAAAGAATTTTGGCCCTTTTATGTTTTTATGGAACCTTGCCTTGAAAAATTCAAAATTTGTTGTTTTTTTAGTGTATGACATTTTATCCAGTTCTTCACGTCACTTTTCAGTTGGGCCCTGCTTCAGAGAGAAATCACACATGACATGCATATCATCAGCATATTTCGGTCTACTGCTGAATGTAGGCCTCTCCTATTACGTATGTGTATGGACGCATAAAAAGATAATTCCAATAATCACGCTGCGCAACCTGGAGATTGCAGTGTCCACTATGATGACGCTGCTGCCCATCATCAATCTTCAGTAAACGAATATTCAGTAACACTTTAATCCTTAAGTCGACTCTAAGTACACCGACGGGAAGAGAAAGATATGACGTTAGCAAAGCTGTAGCCCCGCAAAGCGAGGTGACATTTACAGTGCCCGTACCTTTGTGACGTAACCATCATCTCTTTTCACGTATCTAATGCGCTATTTTTAATAAACAAACCCTTTTAAATGTTAGTTTCCGCTTTTCAAGCCTGCAAAGGCTAATAAATAATGAATTGCAACCTAAATCTGTATTCGTAAGTGAATCGCTCTCACTCGGGTTGATGCAATAGTCGTAACGGGGACTTTACGACCGGCTCTTAAAGTAAACGTTGTTGTAAAATGTACTCGACTTGGCTGTATGGGGATTACAACCGAAGCGACAAAGAGATTTATTATATTC
>JALPQI010012861.1:0-40198 GCA_025490895.1 Thaumatotibia leucotreta | reverse complement strand
AAATCATAATGTATAAATTCAGTTTGTATAAATGTATAATGCCTAACGTGTAATAAATATAACGTATAAAAGGTATAATTATTAAATGAATAATTGTAAAATGTATAATGATCGTAACATATAATATCGTTTACGATAACGATTAATTGGTATAACATTGAAATAATCTAATATACAAAACAACTATCTTACACAAAATATAAGCCCCTACGATTTTTTAATAATTAAACTATAGAATTATCATTATATTTCATTTCAATTGATTTACTATTTATCCGTTTATTAAGCCGTATCCGTATAGGAAGCGATTTAGACCTGGGAACCGGTCGACGAAGCCCCGCTGCGCGGGGCTTCTATTTCTGCTCTAAGGGATAAAAGGTACCTAACGAACCTATCCAGGTTAGAGTAGGGGATGTACAAATTTGTTATTTTTTAAAGCGGGGGGCTCCGCCCCCCGAGCCCCCCTTTTTTGGTTTCGCGAGGATGACGATGCGTAAACAATTAATTAAAAGTAAGTAGGTCTTTTATTTATCCGGGAAACTACGCTCGAAACCTAACCAATCCAAGTCGGTTTTACCCTGATTTATTACTTGGATTGGTTAGGTTTCGAGGCTAGAACGGATTGAAAAGGGTAAGTAATATAACGTATACCTTTTTGTAGAACTTAACCTAACTTACTTTTTTGGCAGTTATATTTATATCGTTATATCAGATGTTAGTATATGTTTTAACTTTTATACCTTTATATTGATATATGAAACGGAATTCGTTAATATGTACGTTAGACTAAACAACGGTATATATTATTAACGTTATATTATTTTTGTATTATACTATTTGGAAATAGATGTTTAATACATTATACCTAACGTTAGTATACGTTATGAACGTTTGTAAACTGTAATTATACTAAAAGTGCGTATTCATTATGATACGCACCCGTTTGCACTGACACATAAATTTGTTTCAATTGTGTCATACGTAGATGATTTTTCTAACAAAATTGTTCTAAGAATCTTTTTAAATATCACCTCATACCAGATCACTAGGGGCTCTATTTATTTTTTATCAGCTCATTGTTTACTCTACCTGCTACCTCGTTATCAGATCCCGTGGACGTGACGTCACGCCCGGGACCCTATCTCGACCATCTGCCTGCAGCCCTCCAGCTTTCAAGTGTCGCTTCCTGCAAACGGCGTCACGTGCGAAACGTCGGGTAAATTAGTTTACCTGTGATAAAGATCATCGTCGTAGGTTAGTTGGTAGTTGATCTTGATACTTGTAATTGAAGTCCGGGCCACTCGGGAACTATAGAGTGACGATAAATATCAAATTGTAAGACAATGAGTAATTTAAAGCCAGCCCATTTATTTTTAGCTGTCTTATCTAGAGTATCTAGTACCTAAACAACTGTTTTGGTTTTTATAACCTAAAAGTGCACGTTTTCTGTCGTAAATTGATTAGAAAACAAAACATCAATTCGGTTATAATTAAATTGATATCGGTGTCACTTTTTTACACGCTGGCTTAAGGGTATTGTAGTACCAAAACATTAACATAGATGTCGCTATGGATTAGTTTCACAATATTGTACAGTCGGGTTCAAAATTGCATGGACAATTTATGAATTAATTCATTCATAAATCGTCCATGCAATTCTGGACGCCATTTTACCATGGACTGAAATCGCTGTGATTGACGGAAAGTCGTCTGGGTGTATAATAATTAGAAGCACGTTGGAACGGCAATCCAGAATCCATCCATGTCCAAATCTATTTACAAAAAAAACGGTATCCAAATGAATGTGAATGATTTTAAACTTACATACATCATTTGTAGGCCCCTGGTTCTATTCATTACGTAATGATTCGCATAAAACCAAACAAGGAAGCTAGTACAAGAAATACAGAATATCGTTCGCGTGTGACCCAAATACCTGTTAAATAATAATCTATTATACTGGATATCACATTGCGTCCCCTGTTTTCGCCACTCGATGCCAACAATGGGTATTTATTGACATGGACCTATTGTCATGGGGACCCTCGTATATGTATCCCTTTTCCTCCAACCACGAGCGATAGAGACCACACTAATGAAGTTGGGGCACTCGTCGCCAATTAATTATCGCCGCCACGTGACCAGTAATCCGATATTGTACATTTTTCGTAAAGTTACACGCATAAATTGTTTTGTATGTATTTGCGGTTCAATGGAGACTTGAAAGCAACCCTCCGTGTCTACGCAGTCTAGTACTTTTTAATTTGGATTAATTCAGGAGTGTTATTCACTAAGGAAACCGCCTTGCTAACAGCGCTGTGTCAGCGCTGCGGCAGCGTCGAGCCTAAAAATGGTATTCAATAGTAAATAGTAATGCACTTTAAACGACACTAGCGCTCGGCGACGAATGCGGCGTGAGCTGGAACTACACTGCGTCGAGAGTTACCGCCTACAGTTCGACGAAGAGCTGTTCTACATTAGTGAATACCGTTTTTCGCAGCGCTGTGCTCTACGTCGAAGTGAAGGCTGTCTCGTCGTCGAGCTCGTTGACGAACGCAGCGTCGAATGTGTGAATAAGAGAATAGCATAGCTGATGTTTCTATTCAGGATCACGAGATTGAACGTTGAAAGAGCTTCTTTATATGTATCTATTAGGTAAGTGTCATTATACTCGCACTATATCCATGTGATGACGGCAGTAAGAATACATTTGTCATCAGTCACCACCCCAACTCTTCCCGCGGATATACTGAGGAATTGAAGTGTCACTGACCATTCTTTGATATAAGATTGTTGATCAGCATTGGGCATCACGGTCATCATAGTGAACATATTACTGAAATCGCCATTCCGCTTGCCCAGCGTGGCGATTATGGACATTTACCTCCTAACGCGTCTATACCTACGCATAGTTAATAGGAGAGGCCTACGTCCAGCAGTGGATTGAGAAGGTTGATGATGTCCTATATTTCTGCCTTTGCGTTCACCATTCTCATATAGGCTTTGGTAATGGAAAGTAGGAATTTACATTATTGTAGGTACATATTTCAATTTACGTAAAATGTATGTGCGAAAAGTTTGTCCAATTAGGTAACATCCGAAAGTACCAGTTGAAGTTCTCAACGGCAACATACCTAATATCGATTTTAGTTTTCTAATATATGTGGGTATACACGGTGCTCGTGAACATTCCGAAAGATTTTAATGCTGAATTCCTGAGCACATTTAGAGTATTCAATGTTATATAACATTTCCTGGATTCGGCTTGGTTCCAGAGATAATGAACCTTTTTTCGAAATAAGTTTTTCGACGTAACTCGTCATAAAACTTCTTTTTGATTACAGTGCTACCACAATGTGTTCTAATATTACCACACCTTTTGCCTGAAAATCAAAAAATAAGAATAGACTTGACGAAAAACCCTGTCCCTAAAAAAAATAATTAAAAAAATCAATTTCAACATTTTTTTTGTGGCATTTGACATTAGGTCTAATAATATTTTTTGTTTATTTTGATGTCTAGAATGTATAGGTAGTTAAAATCTTTCGCAATGCTCACGAGCACCGTGTATACTGTATAGTGTCTTGAAGGAAAAATATAAAAAGACGAATTTTACGAGACCCCGCCTTAAAGCGTTGTTTATTTTCTGAAGTGGAAAAGTTTAGAAACCTAGAAATAATGGGCACGAAACAACAGGCGCGCAGCAGAATCCAGGATGTCTTACTAGAATCCTGCCATATCATACTAATGATTACGTACTTATAATATACCTAGCAATACAGAGTACGCTGCGGTTAGATACATGAGATGACCTAAAAAGTCATACGAGTAGGTAGTCGGTAGGTACCTTGATTTTGATGTCAAAACACAGGACGAAGTATTTACGTCACAAAATAGCTTGCTTGCTCATTTAACCAAAGGGAACTCATTTACTTCCTAAAAAGGTTTGGACTTGTTTTCTCTTCCTGTCCATTTCGTGTCCCATTGTTATCTGTACCATCCCCCCCCCCCCCTTACGACCCTCGGGCAGAATGTCGGGGAATGTAGCTCCTGTAAAAACAAAGAAGGCACAATGCCTGCATTTTAATTAAAAACAAAATACAGGAAAACAGCCGTGTTCCGAAGGAAATTTTCGAGTTGCCGTGTTTTAAGAAAATTGCTAAAGTATTTATGGTTGATGAGAGAATATTAGAGCAGAAATCTGTACTTTACATATACACTCGCTGTTAAAGTGTAATTTTTCATAGAAAATACTGAAAACGGGCTGATTCCACTGAGAGTTTTCAATATTTATAGGATAGGAGGAATCCTTATTAATATCATATTATATTGGAATTCTCTTGAATCATTCATACGATCCAAATAAAAAATAAAATTGTCGTTAGATTGATTTGAGTAGGCAACATTTTAGTGTTTAGGAAAATCGGATTTTGTTTACTGTGACATGGTTGCCGAGTGGCTTAGAGTTCCAACTGGTGTAACGTAGTACGTTTATAATCATATCTTAAATCATATTCCGTAATTAAATCATTGTTTTAATTCCTTGTTGAACCATTCCGCACGGTTAAATTGCTGCGCGTTTAACCTTAGAACAGGATGCTTAGCCAAGTTGCCAATCGCTAACGCTTAGTAGCGTATCGTAGTTTTCCCTCTCTGTCATTCCTTCACAATAGTGCGACAAAGACAGTTAGCTGCCTTTCGTTTACGATTGACGATTAAGCGTTAGCGATTGGCAACTTGGCTAAGCATCCTGGTCCGTTAATATGTATCTTGACTGTCCATAGGAGAAGCGATTCATTAATGCATACCAATGTAATGTCTCCATGCAACGCATATACGTGTATACTTACCTTTATCTTCCTCTTTTTACCCTGGTAAAATGAATTTGTGTTTCATATACACACACACACACACACACACAGGCTCAGACACACACAAAAGCGGCCTTTTGTTTGTTACCTCACTGCTCGTATGTTTAAAACTCCAGGAAGTTACTTTTTTATGGAACGCATGTTAAACACAAGGGTGCCGTAAAGCGGTGTTCATAAAGATACCAGTTAGTGGGAACGTACCGTCTGCAGATAAATCGGGACACCCATTATGCTCAGAAATAGTTGAACAGCAGGGCCCATTTCTTGAAAGCGTGTAACTTGTTGAATTAATAGGGTCAAAAAGTGACTTCCGCTTGTATTACAAGTTACAAGCTTTCGAGAAACGGGCCCCAGGCCTAGCCAAGATGCCATTCTGCAATTTTATACGATAAGCGATAAGTCACGTGACCATAATAATGTATGGAAATGGTCACGTGACTTTTCGCACGAATCTGGCATTCTCATACATTTATTACTTATCGCTTATAGTACAGTCAAGTGCAAAAATAAGTTTCGAAAGAATCCGCTCATAAATATGTTATGACATTATGTTATTTTATTATACAGAATTAGAGTGCACTGGGACATATTTTTGAACATTTTTGTGTCATCATCAGTCTATCATAGTCCACTGCTGGACGTAAGCCTCTCCTATTAACTATGCGCAAGGACGCATTAGGAGGTAAATGCCCATAATCGCCACGCTGGGCAAGCGGATTGGCGATCGCAGTAATGCCCATCATCAATCTTGTATCAAATATGGTCAGTGACACTTCAATCCCTTAGTCGACTCTTACGACACCCGCAGGAGGAGTTGGGGTGGTGACAAGTGTATTCTTACTGCCGTCACCACACGGCTAATTTTTAAAGTTTTGTGTACACCTTATTTAATTTTTGTCTTTGACTGTACGATTGGAGCATGCCATGCTGGCCTCTATTGTCATGTCGAGTGCATGTTTAGATGTTTTTGAGCACCGTGGACGCTCTGATAGATCTGACGACTACGTGCAGATGTTATGGCGACGTCAACGAGCCAAGTTATGGCTTTGTCATTACTATGTAGTTGTAGGTAATGTCTTTGTCAAATTATACTAGCACTCAGAGTACCTATTTGACGCTGAATGTACAGGTAGTACGAGTAAACCAAGTTTGTAAGACAAATAATTTATAAAATAAGTACAATTCTTGAGTTCACAAAGAAAGCTCATTGAGGTCAAATAGGTACCTATATTTTTTTGTAAGAAACGAGTGTGTGAATATATGTAGGTGCATGCAGACCAAAAGAGCATTCACTGTTCTAACCCCCTACTCTATGAAATTCGATCGTTACACGAAACGTGATTCGTTGATTTCGTAGAATGGGGGATAGAACAGCGAATGCTCTTTTGGTCTGAATGCACCTTGACTGTTATTTTATTTATGACTGAACAAGTGTACCTCCTGTAACATTTATTAACCACTTACAAATGTTATTTATTTAGATATGTGTCGTCAGTACCTAAAATTGACTGTTATGTTATTCTTAAGGTTCTCTCACACTTACGTCACTTACCATTTCATTTATTGTTGTACAGTCGACGTCAAAGATTACGGTTTAGGTGCCAAAAAAATGTTCACACAACTTTATTCTCTTGACATTAAGGTCTTGTAAATATATTTTTGGCGCCTAAACCGTAATCTTTGAAGTCGACTGTACCTATGAAAAGGAATCATTCTTCCAATTTTACAAAAAACGGTATACCAGCCAAGCAGCCTGTTAAATTTCCACAGAACAATATTATTATTAATAAGCCGTATTATATTCCGTTTACATCTTCGTCTGACTTTGTAATTTTGTATACGTACCCATATGCCGCAGGGCATCCCCATAACTGTCACGTTTCATTGTCGCGTACCCGTCGTAACGCGGTCGTAACGGCCCCGGAACGGCGCCGGCACGTGCCCCGATTATCGTCGTGCGATAAACTTTTTACAATCGCCATTAACACTGGCGTTAACTTAAATATCGCGATCGAAGTTTTAGCGCAAGCAATTCCACAATTTATGCTATTTCTGAAGTGCTTTTCGTAATAGGTACCTCATTTAAAGACCTCGAAGGAAGGGCTGCTAAGGTGATCGCCAACATCGAAATAAAATACAATGGCTCTTTGACAAAAAAAATATTCTTTGTATTGAAAAGTATGAGACTATGCCTCTAGGACGTTCCGGCGCCGGGCAACACGGTCTCATACTTTTCAATACAAAGATTTTTTTGTGTGATACGTTCATGCTACGGTCATGGTATAGTACGGTCTAGTGGATTTAGACCTAAAATGTCTGCCATAAATATTTTTATCGGTCTTTATTTTCAAAACTACCTACATTAATTAAATCTAACTAATCTAACCTCTATATCTAGAGATCGGCCCTTGTGGCATTGTACCGAGGATGCTGTCGGCATTTCCTCGCTGTCTCGCAACACTGATGCACTGTGCGAGGAAGTCGCCAGCTCTTCGATCTTTAGTTATATCAACCAAACTTTTCACGATTTCAGCAAGCAATTTTAGGTTCATGAGACAAAGCAGCGCTTTGGTCTCATGAACCTAAAGGCTCTATGCCAAACGGTACAGAATCGTATATCACTTCCTAGCCAACTTATCGCAGAAGTTTATTTTGCCAATTAGCGGCAGCATTTAGTGGACACTCCACTGCGATCGCCAATCCGCTTGCCCCAACGTGATGATTATGGGCATTTACCTCCTAATGCGTCCACCACCATCACCACCATCAGCCTTTATTAGTCCACAGCTGGGCAAAGGCCTCTCCTATTACCTATGCGTACGTATGCATTAGGAGGTAAATGGCCATAATCACCAAGCGGGTTGGCGTTCGCAGCACTAAATAATAAATGTCTTATAAATAAATGTCTTGGGACGTATCTACTATGATGACGCTGCTGCCCGTCATCAATCTTCGATAAATAAAGGTCAACGTCACTTCCACTTCAATCCCTGTCGACTCTTACGACACTCACGGGAAGAGTTGGGTGGTGACTAATTTATTCTTACTGCCGTCGCCACACGGCTTAGCGGCTTGTGTCTATACGCATAGGTTATTAAGTTATCTGAATAAAATATATAATATTAGTACATTGTGCAATGTGCATCAAGGGAGGTAAGTACGGAACTACGGAATTACTAACGAGAGTGTTAGAAGCCCAACACCGTTAGGCGGAGGGTTTTTATGACTCGAGTTAATATTCCGCTTACCTACCGTGATGCATACAATGTTTTTCATCACACTTGCCGACATAAAAGTAAAGGCTGGGTCACACCAGGATGCTTAGCCAAGTTGCCAATCGCTAGCGCTTGCTAGCGCATCGTCGTTTTCCCTCTCTATCACTCCTTCATATTAGTGCGACAAAGAGGGAAAACTACGATGCGCTAGCAGGCGCTAGCGATTGGCAACTTGTCTAAGCACTCAGATGCGTGTACGTGCGCGTGCACGTGCGCGTTGCGTGGCGTGCGCGTTGTAGCTTATGTAAATGTCATATTAGATGGCACACCGCTTGCGTGGCTTGCACGTTTTACCCTCACCGAAAAAAAGTTTTCCCGCACTAGTTAGGAAATGTACTATTTTATTCAGATAAAGCACACATTACAGAACAACACAAGTAAATACAATGTACACATTGTCTGGGTTGATGAGTAACGTAAAAATATTACTATCTTGTAGCAACACTAACATTTAATCGTAGCAACTTTTACATGATGATGATGATGAAGCACCCTGGTAACCCTACTCGGAGGAAGCCTGTAAAATACAATATCAGGAAGTGAAATTAAAATCGCTAAATGCGAATCGTAATCGGTTCTTTGATCCAATTTTAACTTTTGTTTTTGTAGAGCTTCAAGGAGTTAAATAAATATAAGCTTTTAAAGGATTCATCGATGGTTAAAAGTTTTTCTCGTATTTATTTCATCTTATTGAATTCGATTGAGTAATCGGTAATTATTTTTGAATTTCACTTGTATGTCATCTTTATTATTGTGGAGGTGGTTTTAAAATTTGAATTAAATCATACTGCGTTCCCCACAGAACCGAATCAGAACAGAACCGTTTTATTATTCCATGGTGTTTCCGCCTGTTTTTAAAAGTAAAAAAAAAACAATAGAAAAACGGCGCGCGGCGGGAACACGTATTTTGTAAATATTAAATACAATTAAAAGTAAATTGAGTAAGTATAAACGTAGGTATTATTTTCAGTATAAATGTTGGATGGAATGTAAATAATGGCAAAACTAAGGACGTTTGGCTACATTAAGCTTTATTTATGAATGTGCTATGTTTTGTTAAAGATAAGATGAACAACTAATAATGAAATTAATGAATGACATCGATTAGGTACCATTGAGCCTCTGTCTTATTTGATTTTTATGTAAATAAATGTAAACATTTAGAACACATGTTGGACGGTTCCTTTCAGTATGTGGCGGCCTCCGTAGCTCCTTTTAGAGATCCTGACTGCGAATCCGGAGGTTCCGGCTTCAAATCTCGAGGGCATCTCCCTGTATATTTATTTGTCACAAAAATATTTGTTCCACAATCATGTGTATTCTAATTAAAGAACGTATACATTTTAAAAAATTGCGCATGTTTTTCTATTGTTAATGATGCAATACAAAAGGTCGGAAGTAAGATAAGAGTCGGTCAAATAATATTTCCAGAACTATACCGATGGCTATACAGCGCGGAAACACTGAGAACGTTTAGGCCGGAACCGGATACGATTCCGAATGGCAGTTTGTAATTTCATAGGTTATGTTTCAGGAATTATGACGAAGCCTAAAATTGCTTTATTTGTTTTATAAATCCTGCGCTGTGGATATGAGAGTGAAAGACTGTGGATATGTAATTATAGATATAATTTTATGAGTTTGAAGTTAAAGAAATTTATCAGTAGGTACCTATTTATAAATGTCTATTATACACAATATATATCGTCGCGTAGTATCCACAACACAAGCCCTTCTTAATTGAGTTTACCGTGGGAATAGGTACCTGAATAAAGGTGTGTCGAACGGGCTTAAGAGTAAAGAGATAAGAAGACCCTTGCGATGGTCAGCTGATAATGCAAGCTATTTATAGCATGGTATGTTTTATCACGTGGTATTTATGGTTATTTTTGTAGCGTGGTATTTATTTAACGCGTGGTATTTTGCGTCTGCTATTTGTTGTAGTTCGCATTCAGTAACTCTGACAATAGTTCTGTAAGATACTTCCTTTAGAGATTTATAAAACATATTAATAAATCTACCTAATCCGTTTCCGATTTACAATCTAAGCGTGTACCAACATATTGACCGATGTAATTGTAAACATTACATGAACCTCATATTATTTAAACTTAATGTGACTTTCATTTCATTGATATATTGCATGAAAGAAGATAAGACGCGCTGTAACTATACTTTTCTCAGATCATTTGTCCAAAAAAGACAGAGCTAATATTTATTTACTTGACAGATACTGTTAACTGGAAATTGAAAAATTTGTTGACAATTATATTAATTTATAGGTAAGTGTCTATACGCATAGTTAATAGGAGAGGCCTACGTCCAGCAGTGGACTATCATTGGCTGATGATGATGATAGGTAAGTATTTGTTATTATCAGTTAATCAATAGAAATATATATCACATCATTATAGATAAAATAATCTGCGGATTTTATAGGCGCAACGACGATAAGTACCTACTTAATTTGAGACCGGTCGGTAACTAAAGCCCGCAACCCGTTCCGGTAACCGGCCAGCCGGCATCCGAGTCCCGTATCTCGCCGTGACGTCACCCCGCGGCATCTCCCCCCCTCCCTCTCCTCACTTCAGTGGCTCCGACGTCGTCACGTGTCCCCCCGCCCCTCCGTCGGCTCCGCAGTATCGGACCCGCGTCCGTATTGTTAGCACGGTTCGCGTTTCACCGCGTCGCTGAATTCGCGTGACTCACGAACGTCCCTTATCGAACGCGTCATTTGATACGTACTGTCCAAGTGTTAAGAGTTTCACATATTCTTACTACACGTCGAATCGTAGCGTCCTAAAATATACCGCAGTTACAATTTCCCGTATGTGACACAGTGCCGGTGCCGGTACTAAGGTCACGAATCTCACGGTTACGTCATCGCTCGTCAAGTTCGCGCGATCCGAACTGGAATTTAAGGTATGTTATTGAATGCCAACTTTTAGCTATATTGAGTATTGTTGCCAGAATATAGTAATTGAAAGTAATACTGTATCTTACCTCTAAGTACTTTAAGAGACACATAAAGTACGCTAAAATACTTTATTTCGAGCTAAATTGAAACCTTAAATAGTCAGTAATCTCCTATACTCTCCAGATACTTTATTTTTTATGGCTGTACCTACTTTATTCTTTTATCTTGTAAACCAACCTATATCTACAGGTACCTACTGTCTATCTCAAGACTAAATCTGGCAACCTTTGGGAGGTTATGTATGGTGTAATGGGACAAGCAGGTTTTATTTATATTTTTATGTTAAATTTAGATCTGTTTAAAATAAAATATATTTTACTGTAGTTGATATTTATGTTAACGTTAGGTATGTTTAGCCAGAAGGGTTTTAAAATTGTCTTAATACAAGTTGTTTTAAACACATTTGCACATACAAATCGTTAAAATTAAATAATAATAGTTTGCGAGCGAGCACGAACACGTGGTAATTTACCTAGTAAAATTGTAATAATATCTTAGGGCTTTACCTGAGTACACCCTTTGTTTGACTAAGCGTGCATACTCGAAGTCACTAATAATAAGATCACATTCACCTTACAACTTATTTAAAATATATTTTAAAGTTAATGGCCGTGTGGTGACGGCAGTAAGAATACATTTGTCATCAACCCAACTCCTCATGCGAGTGTCGTAAGAGTCGACTAAGGGATTGAAGTGTTATCATAGTGGACACATTACTGCGATCGCCAATCCGCTTGCCCAGCGTGGCGATTATGGGCACCTCCTAATGCTACTATACGCATAGTTAATAGGAGAGGCCTACGTCTCGTACTATCATAGTCTGATGATGATGTTAATGTTTATTTGTTACAGTCAAATAAGTGCTAATAATGAAGAGAAGTTGGGTGTGGCAATATGCCACCAGAGACGGCGACAGAGCCTTCTGTACTCTGTGCCCTGAAGGCATGAGGAACGAGTTCTCCTGCCGCGGCGGGACCACAGGCTCCATAGGGAAGCATCTGAAAGTGCTTCACTCAAAAACTCCTGATGACGCAGCGGACGAGTAAGTTTTTTTCATCAGCTATGCTATTCTCTTATTCACACATTCGACGCTGCGTGCATCAACGAGCTCGACGACGAGACAGCCTTCACTTGGACGTCGAGCGCAGCGCTGCGAAAAACGGTATTCACTAACGTAGAACAGCTCGTCGTCTAACTGTAGGCGGTATGCGGTAACTCTCGACGCAGTGTAGTTCCAGCTCACGCCGCTTTCGTCGCCGAGCGCTAGTGTCGTTTAAAGTGCATTAGTGAATACCATTTTTAGGCTCGACGCTGCCGCAGCGCTGACACAGCACTGATAGCAAGGCGGTTTCCTTAGTGAACAACACTGCAGGTGGCTTTTTTATGTCCTTGGATATCTCCGCTAAATATCGTGAGCCCAAAGACGTCCACTGCTGAACATAGGCTCCCCGCCTCCCCCAAAGATTGTCAATATGACCGGTCCTGTGCCCCCGCATCTAGCGGACTCCTGAGACCTTCACCAGGCCCCTATACCACAAAACTTTACAAGCGTACAATTCTACAAAATTGACAACTTTTTGTATGGGATTTTATACAATTTTGTAGAATTGTACGCTTGTAAAGTTTTGTGGTACAGGCCATCATCAGTCCACCTTGTGGGGGGCCTACCCACGCTGCGCCTTCCGGTACGTGGCCGCCAATCGAGAACCTTCCCGCCCCAACGGCCATCGGTTCTACGCGCAATGTGCCCCGCCCACTGCCATTTCAGTTTAGCGATTCGGAGAGCTATTTCGGTTACTTTGTTCTGCTGCGGATGGGGCGGCGGAGCGGGACGTATCCTGATGTAATCTAAGCAAGCCACACCGGACACGCGCGATGCCACGCAAGCAGTGTGCCATCTAATATGACATTTACATACGCTACAACGCGGACGCTACGCACACGCGCACGTGCTGGACACGCGTCCGGTGTGACTTGGTCTTAAGATACGTGTACCCGTGTATAGTATACCTATATGCTTTGGGTACGGAAACCTAATCATTAAAATGTGTAAGTGCACATGGAAAGGACAAGGTTATAACTAAAGTGAAATTCAAACATATTAAAATATTATCGATTCGGGTTACTCGCGTATTTAAGTCAATTATTGCTCGACATGAACGCGTCGTGCTTTGGCCGAGGGTGCTCCAAACGAGGATCCTCTTAATGGGTCGAAACATGTCGCGCAATCATCGACTTAAATACGTGAGTAATCCGGTTCGATAATATTTTAATAGGAAAAGGTTGATTGTCAACAGCAGATAGCAACAGAGATAAAAGAAGACCTGTGGAAGTAATATTTTAAAATCTCACCTAATTTAAAATGGACTTAAATGAAGAACACAAAAGATCTATTTCAAGAGTCGTGACAACCTTTCCATGTGCACTGACACAAATTGTTCCTGTTCGAAACAAATAGATAATATAGATATGTGTACAGTCAAAGGCAAAATACGGTGTTACATAAAAGTGCTCAATAATATGTCCCGCTCAGTGCACTTTAATTCTGTGCAATAAGAACGCCGTAATATATTTATAACAGGATTCTTTCGATACTTATTTTTGCACTTGACTGTACCTACAGATCGTTTGCATGAAGACGCACGAATTTGTCATGAGTACCTAGTGCGAATCTGTCTTCCCTGTGGTGTAGGTGTAACAACAACTTAATATGGAAATTTTATTCATATTTTAAAGACAAACGGGTCTTAATCGCGTAAACTTACGTTTAATTATATCCTGACGTTTTGACGTCTGCCTGCGACCACGGGTGTAACGTCATGCCCGAAACGTCAGGATATAATTAAACGTAAGTTACGATTAAGACCCGTTTGTCTTTAAAATATGAATAAAATTTCCATAACTTGAAGTGTGATAATCGTGAAAGTTTAAATCAATATAAAAATGTATTCCTTCGTAGAATAATATTTCAATAAAAAAATAACAGTATACAGCTGAATAGTGGAGTGTTTCTGAAGGATTTTGTAATTGTTAAAGGCCGTTGTCGGACTCGAAGGAGGAGAGCAGCAGGACCACTGATTCACCACCTCGAGAGCGCGCGCTGCAGACCGGTTCCACTTCCAAGGTAACCATACTCTGTCCGGCAATCTCTGCCAGTATACAAGGCGGCAAATTCCAAAAAAATTGGCGCCAATGTCATCATCATATCAGCCGAAAGACGTCCACTGCTGAACATAGGCCTCCCCCAAATAACCAGGGTACCGGGTACGCCTGCTAGTTGCCATAAGGTGCATTCCACGAAAAAGTTCACCGATGTCCCGTACGAACATGGTTTTCCCTCAAAATTGTGGGTTTATCGAAGTCCTCTTTCGTGACTAGAGGAGTCGAAAATGACTCAAAAATATATGTAATACCTAACTAAAAAATCAGAAGATAACTCAAATTATCGAAATATACACGCGTTTGTACGGGACAGCCCATGGAATGCTCCATAATCGCCACGCTTGGCATCAGTGTCTCCACCACACTTTAGGGATGCTGCTGCCCATCCCCCGGTGGTCTTGGTCGTAGTTTTCAGACATACCCGGGTCAAGTGTATGATCAGTGACACGTTAGTCCCTTAGTCGACTCCTACGACACCCACGGGAAGAGTTGGGGTGGTGACAAATGTATTCTTACTGCCGTCACCACACTGCGCTCTTATCGGTGGAGCAGCTTCCATGACACCCTGTCTAAAGTTTTTTCTTTAAGATCCTGAGACGACACGACTTCCACTTACTAAAGAGTAAGTAACTGAAAGCAGTTGGTCCATGTCTGCTAATCTTGGCCTGCCACTCTTCCTTCTGCCTTCTACTTTTCCCTCTTAGATGGTCTTGATGAAAAATAAAGGTGCATTCAGACCAAAAGAGCATTCGCTGTTCTAATCCCCTACTCTACGAAATTCGATCTTTACACGAAACGTGATTCGTTGATTTCGTAGAGTGGGGGATAGAACAGCGAATGCTCTTTTGGTCTGCATGCACCTTGATATTAAAGTTATATCTTTTTATACCATGCCAAACAAGCATCACATTATCAGCCTATTTGAGTCCACGACTGGACATAGGCCTCTCATATTCAAAGAAGGGTAATGACACTTCAGTTTTAGTCGACTCTCACGACACCCACAGGAAGAGTTGGACAAATAAGCATATTAGTGTGATATTAGACTAAAATATACAGGTTGATCAATCTAAATCAGGCGCGGATCCAGGGGGGGGGGGCAATGGGGGCACTTGCCCCCCCCCCCCCCCTCACACTGGACTCATGTATGCCTAGGTGCTGTTTTAAGTATAAAATACTATCATATCATAGGGCAGTGCCCCCCCTCAATGAAGTTTTGGATCCGCGCCTGATCCAAATGGGTCAGTATGGAGGTTTTGGAAACCATAACAGATAGCTAAATCTTGTCTTAGGAACCATGAGATCGATTTTAGTAAAAATACTGCATTCGTACACTTACAAAAATAAGTGTACTCGGCCCAGGAATCAAACCAGCACTTTTTGAAAAAATAAATTACGTTCCTTATTTTCTTTTGGATATTGGTTGCGTAACTTGCGTAGCTCTTAAATAGATTTAGATTTTTTTTTTAGATTTAGATATTTATTCTCATAATATAAAATTACACTATAAATTGTCTTAAACTAATCTACATGAATTTATATTATGATCGTCAGGATAGGTAATTAAATAAAATAACATGAACTAATAAAAAATAGAAAACAACGAGATACAATTTAAAACGTGTAGTAATAGTAAATGTTACTAAGAAACATGACCATGATGGTACCAAAGACAAAGACTAAGCTCATGAACGCCCGAGGTGGAATTCTAACCCATAGTTCATCCCACCCACAGTCAGATTTCGCGGTTGGCGCCTAAGCCCCGCGAAAGGTCTAAGAACCTATAAACCAAGTCTACTTAGTGCTGGTTATCAGCGGTTTTTTCAAGCTGAGGTACTTCGGGCTACTTAATCATAGCCTCTACCAGCCATTCACAATGAATAATTCTTCACTGACACCCCAATTCTTCCCACGGGTGTCGTAAGAGTCAAGTAAGAGAGTTGAAGTGTCATTAACCATTTATTTATTGAAGATTGAAGACGCGATCAGCTTGTCCAGCATGGCGGTTATGGATATTCACCAACTGGGTCAAACGCAAACTCATGTTCGGAGTCTTTCCGGTGGACAATCTAAAAGTTAAGGCCTGTAAAGCTTGATTTTCTTATGAAAGCCACTTCGCATGAAAACCGCTTCATTAAGACGTACTCCTTTTTCATTGCGTTGTATGATAAAAATCATTACTACCTGTCCACATGCTGTTAACTATCGACCACAGGAAAGAAAAAGTGCGTGTTCAGCTGAACTGTAGAGCCTCTCTTTCCTGTGGCCAATAGTAAGCAACTGGTAGGAATGTATAGTCGTGATTTTTATCATACAATTCAACAGGAAGGTAGTGCCTTTAAATGACAATAAGGGTTTCAATCAGGAAATGAACTCTCATAGTCTAACTTTTAAAACGTCCAACTGAAAGACTCATAAAGTCATAACATGATTTTGAGTTTGACCCAACTGCGTCCAACAGCTTCAGTAATAGACGAGGCCTTGTTGAGGGAGACTGTTCTCAGGCTGATGATGATTAATTGTTTGCATCAGTTTCGCGCCGGCGCAGACGCAGCGCTCATCGACTTCGTGCGCGATCGGCCGGTGCTGTACGACCAGAGCCACTCCCAGTACCTGGACAACTCGTTCAAGAACGCCCTCTGGAACAAGATTGGGAAACAGCTCAATATCAGCCGTGAGTACTATATTGTCTGTAAATGGGTCACTTTATTTTGGGTCTCCGTTAAAATCACAGTTTTATAGCATTGAAAATCAGAAAGCCTTGGATTTTTTGACAGTTACGTGGCCTGTCTATAAGGTTGGTTGTTAAAATAACACTCTTAGGGTAATTCCTTGAAACAATTGCCGAAACGAACGACGAAATAAAAACGCCGTGAAACGCTGAATATTCGCCTATTACTGATTAGTCGAATTCACAGGTTATTTTGCAGATAACTTTGAAGGAGACACCAATGTTTGTAATTTTTTGTACAGCGTTAACGGAATAAATAATTCTGAAATTTTAAATTGGCAGCTAACGCATGCAAGACTCGCTGGAACAACATCCGCGACAATTACCGCAAAGCGTGGCGCAAGCGCGGCCTGCGCGGCGCGATGCGCTACAAGTACTCCAGCCAGCTGGTCTTCATGGATGCCTTCTACAAGGGTCAGTTCGACTCCAGCGAGGCCCTCGAGTTCGACAGTTAGTAACAAAACTTACGTACTCGCACCTCACATCATCAGCTTAGGACATTTCACTGCTGGACGACAGCATATGCCCATCAGGAGGTAAATGCACAACCGCCACGCTGGGCATCCGGGTTGGTGATCGCAGTAGTGTGTCTACTGTGATGACGCTGCTACCCATTATCAATGTTCTCTCAACTAATGGTCAATGACACCGTTAGATAGCTGGCTGCCAAATGCGAAATATGGTCTCCCGTCTGGCAGCCAGCTATGAAATGGGAATAACTTTCCCATCTAGTTACATTTGGTACAAACCTGGTTACAAATCGGTAATGATAAGTCCCGATTTAAAGCCAGTTACCTATTGGGATTTTATTTCTATTTCGAAGCTGGTTACGAAACTTTGGCTACTAAACGGTACTAAAGGTGAATTACAAGTTCGCCAGCTATCTGGTCTTCACGGACGCCTTCTACAAGGGTCAGATCGACCCCAGCGGGGACCTCGACTTCGACAGTTAGTATCAACTACATACCTCACATCATCAGCCTATGCCAGATCACTGCTGGACAACGGCATCTCCTCAGCCTATGCCCATTAAGAGGTAAAAACCTATAATCGCCTATGCTCACATTTACAGTCTATGCCAGTTTACTGCTGGACAGCAGCCTGTGCGTATGGACGATTTAGGAGGTATACACATACACTTACCGATGGGCAAGCGGTTTGGCGATTGCATCACTTATGTCTAATTTTCATCAACAGTTGTTAGTATCTGAATTAAAATTACGGCGCAGCGTGGGAAGGCCCCCCACAAGATGGAGCGACGACCTGGTAAAGGTTGCGGGTGTCCAATGGATGCGGACAGCTCACGACCGATCTTTGTGGAACTCTCTGGGGGGTGGCCTATGTCCAGCAGTGGACGTCAATTGGCTGATGATGATGAATTAAAATTATCGTGAGACTTTTCATACACAATGAAATCCTTCAAACTATGCACTTGCGACTGCACACGCATATCTTTATTATCTTTGTCAATAGCAATTACGCAATTAGATTATGGAGATCTAGATTCTCCTCAAAATTTTACGATTACTTCTCTCATTCCTGTAGCACATATAATAACATATATAATTTTGCACCCGCAGTCAGCACCAAGATGGAACCATCAGATGACAGTGACGGATTCAACGAAGAAGAGACTGATCAAGAAGAAGAAAACACAGAAGCGAAATCGGACGCAGATAACAGCGAAGCCGATGCTTTATCCGTCCATTCAGAGTCTGTAGTACACTGTGATCTCTTCGACAAATCTGCCAATATCTCGATTTCTTCGCAAGATCAGGTGGTAGATACATTCTTAGCTGCGATTGGTACGTCGTTGAAAGCACTCAGTCCTTACCACTTAAGTTTAGCAAAGGCGGAGATTTTTGCAACTGTGCATAAGTATGAACTGAAGGGTATAGCGAAAAAAGGTTGGACACCACGGGATGTAAATCCATTGTCATGAAGGTTCACGTGGCACCTGGAAAATCATCAAAAACTAGACTAGTAAAATAGTATGCAACTCTGTTAATGCATCCATACATGGTTAAAATATATTGGCGTTCTGAGAATTTATTTTTATAAGCCAGACAGGGTTTTGATGATTAATTAGCTAGCGGAATCAAAGTTTTAGAATTATAAGTATCGTGAGACTTAAGCATATTTATATAGCGAAACGGGTTACTCAAGTAATTTAAGACGATTTTTGACAAAAGTGACAATGAGAGTAGTGCTCCAGCACCTGTTCTACCAGAGCGTAAGCCCGCAGTACAAGACGGGCTTTGGTCGCGGGTACTCCATGAGGATTCTCTAAATGGATCGAAACATGCCCAGCAAATTATCGACTTTTACATGAGAAACCAGTTTCGCTAAATATTGCAACCAAAGTTGTTCGTTGATTGTAAAGGTATTTTAAGTTAATGTTAATTGTATGATTTCGCGGCCTTTATACGAGTATATGATTCAATCATATCATACGTGATTCCTCATTTTTCTCTCTTAGATTAGAGGCGACCAACGTCCAAAGTCAATTAATTAGAATGGATCTCATTCCAAACAGCCACTGGTTTCATTGCGTCTGTCGTTTTTCTATTGTCAGGAAATCAGTCAAGCGATGTTCAGTTGCCATATTGCAGCGTCAGGAACGTTCAAAAATATCTGAACACGTCTTTATTGCCATAACGATAGAGACGTGTTCAGATATTTTTGAGCGCTCCAGACGGCGCGATATATCTGATGGCGACTGTAACTGAAGGGTCCACGGAAAAAACATGTCCAAAGCCTAAAAAAATCAGGGCAAACTCACACCTTATTCTGTTAAAAGTAAGGTGATTTTTCCTTCTGTAATTTGAATTGACTAGACATGTTCTTTCAGTATGACTCAGTTCCTAAAGACATGAATAATTTTAAGTGTCTTCCAATTTCGTTATGCTAATAAAACATTTAATAAGTATAAAGTTTCTTTTATTTCGGCATGGTCATTGCCCTTTCCGTGCCAAACGACACATAATTGGAGTGCGCGATGCGGCTTCATTAACCTTTTGATCAAGCTCGTGTTGTTTGTGTTCGTTAACTGGCGAGACGAATCGCGGACCGGGTCGCACATCCTCTGATCATTATCAACAACTTCATCATCATTATCATCAGCCAATTGACGTCCACTGCTGGACATAGGCCTCCCCCAGAGAGTTCCACAAAGATCGGTCGTGAGCTGTCCGCATCCATTGGACACCCGCAACCTTTAGGTACCAGATCGTCGCTCCATCTTGTGGGGGGCCTTCCCACACTGCGCCGTCCAGTGCGTGGTCGCCACTCGAGAACACGCCGACCCCACCGGTCATCGGTCCTCCGGGCAATATGGCCAGCCCACTGCCACTTCAACCTGGCGATTCTTCGGGCTATGTCAGTCACTTTCGTTTTTCTGCGGATCTCGTCATTCCTGCAGAGAAACCCCGAGCATTGCCCTTTCCATCGCTCGTTGAATGACTCTGAGCCTCCTAATGAGTCCCATAGTGAACGACCACGTTTCAGATCCGTAAGTAATTACTGGCGGCACACCAGTGTGTGCCGCCAGTCGGGAGACTGTCTCAAGTTGAAGACTTTCGACTTGAGACAGTCTCCCGAACGCCGCCCAACCAAGTCTAATTCGACGATTGATCTCCTTCTCGAAGTTAAATTGACATAATTACTTACTATTGAAGTGTTCGAATAACGTATTCGGATCATGGTGACAAGGTTTAATAAACCGTAAAACCACCTAGCTATTTCGGTTACTTTGGTTCTGCTGCTGGTCTCATTTTTAATCCGATCTCGCAGAGACTTCTAGCATAGCCCTCTCACTTGCCCTTTGGGTGACCGGAAGGCGCAGCGTGGGTAGACCCTCCACAAGGTGGACTGATGACCTGGTGAAGGTCGCAGGAGTCCGCTGGATGCGGGTGACACAGGACCGGTCATTGTGGCAATCTTTGGGAGATGCCTATATTCAGCAGTGGACGTCTTTCGGTTAATGTGATGATGATGAAAACCACCTAACTATATAATAGTCCAAAAACTCCCAAGTCCCAACAATGGTCTAAAACGTAATTGAATGACCTTAAAAAGTTTTTATTATTTTGTAGTAACTTTTGGAGAAGTTAATGATGATACAAAACTAGAAAAAATAAAATCGTTGTTATCGATTGTCGTGTTAGCCCAATCGTCCTGTTATCCTGAAACGAATGCCTGGCTTCTATTTCAAGTACACAAGTTCCATCCATGTTCGGTTATCAAACAGTCCAATAAACATGTCCGATATGTCCATTTCATTACCTTGCCCTATTTACCCGAATCCACGAAGGACGTTTCAGTGTGTACTGAACCAGAGACAAAATTTAGACAGACTGTCTTCTGATATTCATTTAAACTTTCACGATTTTTACTAAATATTAGAACTTTATCGTGTACGGTCTACCAATGGGAACCCTAGGCCATCCTTAGGCTAGCAATGTACCGAGAAGAAGTTTCTTAAGTTGCGAAACTTCTATAGAGAATGTTCTCTGGAATGTAAATTTTACAAGCGATCTAATCATGCCAAAACCGTTGTATATACATGCTTTTTAAAGTATATTTTATGCCTTGTTTATTCCATTGTGAAATACAATATTCTTGATAACAATTTTTTATAAGTTCTCATGGAAACATTCTCAATGAAAACTTAGTCTTAAATTCTCATGAAAATTCTCGAAAATTTCCGAGTATATTCCCGCAGTTTTGAGAATGTTCTACAACTTGTATATTGCTACCCTAAGTCACTCAGATCGGGTATACCTACAAACAAGTAAAACGACTAAAATTATTCTGTACTTGAAAATGACGGAAACTACGTCAAAGTTCAGCTATAAACTAGCTCTTACTAGGTATATTATATGTAATATTTACATGATTCTAGAGAGGCTTAGTTTTCTAATTGGCTGATTATACATTTAAATTATCTGTGACTTACAGTCTTCCTGGAACCACGTGCTAGAGTCACGCCCGAAACGTTAGGTTGGTTACCTACGTAATTTCTAAAGCAATACAATTTTAAAATTGCTGTTTTATCTCTTTTGGGTAAAAGGCAGATTTATATTTTACTTATATTTTGAATCATTTTTCAAGTAAATTGGTTCAGTTTGTGAAAAACTACAAAAGGGCATTTTTTGGATATACCTACTGGTAGACGTACTCGACAACTACCAAGATATAAAAAAAAAATGAGATACCCACGCCTAATAATGTTGTCACCGAAGTCACGGTGGTTGCCCAAAAAAGAGAAAATTCGTTCCAAAAATTCAACCATTGACGTTGACGTTTTCTATACTTTTATACCGACTACCAGTCTTTACAAAAAACTTATCAATGACGCAAACATTTCCAAGCTTTAATTCCAGTCGACTACATTCAATGGACGTTTTCCTCTGAAAACAATCGGGAGGGACGCAGATTTATTTAAATAGTGCCATTCGCATTTAAATAACCGACGCTGAACGGAAAAACCGGGCGCGAAAAATGGCCGCTTTTTGTTTTACATTCATATTTAACAGTTTTAACCGTTTTTTGAAAGGATTTTTTGTTGCTACAGGAAAATCTTTATAATGATGACATTTCTTTGTTTAGTGGTTTGTTGTTATATGAAATGTTATCTATCTATTCAGCTATTCCTCCTGATCATGTGAAATGTTATTTGAAAATATAGTCGAGCTAATGAACTAGTAAGTCAAACGCTTAATTCGAAAATGTAGGCACGAAGTGACTTTTTGTATGATTGGCAGCTGATTTGCTTGAAATAGATTGCCTGACTATATTTACTGCTTAACCTATGAAAGTTCATTCTAACGCCGCTGTGTCTCTTTGTCGAATGCTGTAGACCCGATCCAACTTCTCATTGCAAGCCATCGTCAATTAACTGTTCCCTAAACTAAGAAATTAGATTAATTCGCCCCTCGGCTTGAAACAGTTCTACACGACGAGTTCACTAATGGCTGCCATAATTCCGGCCATAATCGGCAAATTAAGTTATGGAATACATTTAACAATTATGCACGGGTTATGGTTAGTTTTAATGGCTGCCGATTAATATTCATACAAGTCGCGTCGTTTAATAGGTCGTAATGTTTAAATACGTAATAGTAATTGAAATTGATAATTTATTCTCTATGAAGTTCATTGTAATAGGTTTAGTAAATATACTTAGCCCAGCATATTAACAAGTTTTTGTGGAACAAATCAAACTATTTCAAGAAAGAGTTTAATTTTTTGGTAGTCGCACTATAAATTATAAATATTAGATATCATACATATACCAATAAACAAATCGTTCTTCTAACATATTCTATAATATCTTTCAAATGCTGGCATCTTTAGCTACCGGCGAAGAATGGGTGATAAAAATTACCTAGCGATTATTAATTTCCTTGACCTTATACCTACATATAGGAGGCATCTAGTAGTACCTGTTAATAAAGCACTTTCTTTTTTAAAATAATAAATATCTTGGCAGATCTTACACAAATCGAGCTAGCCCCATGGTAAACTCAATTAAGGCTTGTAATGTGGGAACCAGGCGACGATATACATAATATATAGATACTTAAATACATAGACAACCATGACCAAGGAACAAATATATGAGATAATAAATACACAAATAATGCCCTCGCCAGGATTCGAACCCGGAACCTCACTACGGTCACTACCAACTAGGCTACGGAGGCTGACAAACTTTCTGTAGAAGCAGAAAGAAGAATACAGCGACAAAAATAAAGATACTTCTCACTTTCAACTACACTCTCTCCTATCTAGGAGCGAGCATCGCAACGTCCAATTTTAAGGTTATTATTTTTGATGGGTTATTATCTTCGCATGAGTCCTAGATCATTTATTTGGTTTAATTACTAATTTGTTTGGTTGATCCTGAGCTGGATGGATGTGAACTATGAAGTATTGGTTGACCCTGTAAATCAGTTTGAAATAATCTACATATCGAAGGTCTCATTAGCTCAGTCGGCATTGGTAGTGAACCTGCCTGCCAAACTAGACGTCCCGGGTTCGAATCCCAGTGGCACATCGTTAATTATTTTAAATTACAAAATTATTGGTTCTCAGTCACGATTATTTTTTATTATTTAAGTCCCTATCTTTGCACCTTGCAGACATCCTCGCTTAGTATACCTCCCTGTCGTTAATTGAGGACTATTTCGACTTGTGAAAAAAATGCTCCATGACATTTATTTATAACTAGCGACCCGCCCCGGCTTCGCACGGGTCCTATACCTACATAAAAACCTTCCTCTTGAATTACTCTACCTATTAAAAAAAATCTCATCAAAATCCGTTGCGTAGTTTTAAAGATTCAAGCGTACAAAGGGACATAGAGACAGAAAAAGTGACTTTTCTCCAATATGCTCGGAAATGTTCGCATTAATGTAGCAAAAACGAAACGCGAAGTACCTTCTTATGTACCAGCTCAAATTAAAAAAAAAGATTTTCATTATTGTACAGTTTTTGCGGCCGCGAAATTGTACTAAAATCCATTAATGTATTGTTTTTTACTTCTTAAAAACTACTTTTGGACTTTGAAAAAAATGCATACAGCCAAATTCTAAAGCCACGACCAAACGCCTGGTCTGGATAGAGCGAGAGACGGCGATCAAATCTATGGCCGTCTCGTTCTATCATGAGTTACAAACGCCTCGGTGTGTCAGGTCGTGTAGGTACGGTTTAATGAAACCATAGATATCGTTACTATTTTTTATGAACGACCATGCATTAAAAAAAAGTTTAGGCGGGAATCATAAGAGATTTTTTCTTTTCAATTGTTATTCAATTTGCAAGAAGAATTACTTAATCGATTGTAATAAATTTTGTTTTATTTCCTTGCATGTTTGGAGAAAAGTCCTATATGTGCCTCGGACGGAAATAGAATTTCGTGGATTCGTATGTAATTGTCGGCCTCAGCTTCGCTTCGTCCGACAAAAAATACTCATCCACGAAATTCGCTTTCCCGGCCTCTGCAATAATGTACTATTATTTTATACTATGTAGTGATAATAACTGAATTGAAGTACTTGGTTCCCATTCGTTTGGTGAGTATGAAAGTTTGACCGCCCGCGGTGGGGGGAGCGAAGCGGAGGGGGGATATTTACGACGTTTCGTTTCATTTTCAGGCGCGAGCTCGCCACCGCTCGTTTACATAGGCCAGTGCACTCGACTGTTGTTTGTATATACTAGCCGGTTACATGCAAGCATACCGTGAAATAAAGGTATAGCCTAGGCTGTAGTAATCTAAATGTTCGTTTGGTAATTTGATGAACCTTTTTTTGACTGTGTATTTTTATGGAATAGGATTTATTTGCGTTTTCAGAGTTGGCCACACGGTAGGTATATGTTGTTGCCAATCCAGCGAAGCGTCTACGTTTTGACTCGCCAATTATCCGGGTGTCCATTTTTTTACCTTTTGCTCTTTGAATCACAATTTCTGTCAGTATTCTTTATACTTACTGTGTACTTTGATATAATATAAGCTCCTCGACAATCCAGCAGTTGGTATGTATGTTAGCTTAATTAGTCCTTTATCTTAGGATTTCATTTGATTTATTATTCAGCATTGAATTTTACGTAAACAGAGGTAACAAATATTAAGATTTCACTTTTACATCGTTTATTTTGGAATGGTAAATGAAGATTCGAATTATTTATTCATGAAAAGTGTGTGCATGGATATTTTTGTATAGGTTTTAAGGAAAAATAAATGGCATAAAAGTACTTATATATAAGGTCCTAATTTATTAGTTGCAGATATTTTAACACATGATACTTTACATTAAAATAATTAACTTTAAATATAAATTAAGAAATCTTTTCATGTAATTTTTTTGATTTCATTTTCCTAACAAAAAAATTAAATATAATTTCGTCTAAAAAAAATCATCATGTGTGCATTATCACATGTCACAATAACACTGTCTGTCATGTCATCAAACGACACAATCCAACGGAAAATAACATGACATTGACAATAAAGTATTTAATTTATCGACGAGAAGTGGCCAGTTCCAGTTAAGTGGTACGTAAAAGAGGTACTAGAATCTGTTCAATGAGTTTTCATTTAATAATCACATAAACAGGATGTTTTTACGTAGGAAATTTGTTTTTCGGTTTTCTCAAAAAAAAACATTGTAAAAGCTATAATGTTTCACGGTTTAATATACTCCAGAGACCGAGTACTATCAGCTGTAAAAATATCTGCATCTAATAAATTAGGACCTTATATATTTATTCATATATAGTGCTCTCTACTAAAAAGTCAATGTCAAAGCTCAAAGAAAGCGAGGTCTACAGTACTCTACAGCTCCCAGAGCCACTAGTCAGTTACAGGGCTAGTAGTTTGGATTTTACATTTAACTTTATTCTACCTTTATTCCATCTCATTCGTACCGATGCCGTGCAAATGTGATGGATAGAAAGTAAGTTACCTATTGAATTACTGCTCAAACCATACCCAAACTGGCGATTACCTTATTGCAGTCATCTTCTATTAACTGTATATTCTTTAGTGTACCACTAGTTATAACTTACATTATAGGTAATTAGTAAGTTTCCTTTGTAGGTACGAAATACTGCTAAATTAAATTGTTACTACTTAATTCTTTGGGTCCTGTAACACAGGGATTCCTAGCTCAGGACCCATATGCATTGTAATATTAATGTTGCTCTTCGAATAAATATATTTCTTTTCATTTCAATTACGGCGTTAATCTCACGGTAGAGCTACTGGACACAGCTGCTGCCACTTCCAGTAAACAGATCACCGCGGTCGCCAACATTTGTCAGCGGTTATTAAATTTGCCTGTCATTAATACACGCCACAATCGCAGCGTTCATTTCACGCCGAAACGACCACTTCGAGAATTTAATACTTCGCGCACAATGCCTTACAAGTTTCGTTAATAAATTGCCTCTTGGAAGATACAAAAAGCACGTCGAATTAAGGATAAGTTATACCAAATTGTATCGGGCAGTAAATATACAAACAAATACATCAACAGCTCACTTTAATGATGTCTTCGTTGAAGTGACAGAGATAAATCCTCGAAATATACGAATTTCGATTTTCGCGGTAGAAGGCATTGGCAAGATTTTCGGGTATCTGTACACTGACTTCAATGTATCTTTTTAAATACCTACCGTAAAAATATCTAACTATAGTCCAAGCGCTCTCAACTTTGATCCAAAACTAAATCGAATAATCTCCGATTAAGTAGGTGTAGTGTAATTGCTGTATCGATTGTGCTATTCTTGGGCCAAATGCTTATGTTTACAATTAGTAAGGACTTAAGGAGTTGAAATGGTTGAACCATGGTTGTAGTATTGAACTATAGTTGGGCGGTATTACGCTATTCAATTTAGGTAGGCACGTCACATTGCTTTTATATACAAATATCAACATTATAAATATAAATCTTCCAGTTATAATAAGTTTACAGATACATTTATTTGTTTAAACCCAGTTTTTCCGATCTTTGTTGAACATTTTAAGTTAAGAACAGATTCAAAAAACTAATTTTGTTCAAATACTCGTATTGCCTTTTTGTTCTCCAATTAAGTAAACGTCCCACCAAAATACACATGTAAATACAATTAAAATAAATTAACTTATACGAACAAACATCAAGAAAGCTATCTATTCCATCATCATTGATCCAAAAGCGGTTTGATCGCTGAATCATAAACAAGTCAAATATGTGCTCGATCCTTCATCTAACTTCATTACTTACATCCCAATCTTCACGGGAAACACACCCTTATCTACAAGGGTGAAGGGTGAGTATTGTGTAACGATGGCACCCTAATGCACTCGTGATTTCTGAAATGTGTTTAATGGGTACGGAATCAAATATTTGTGAGGCGAAGTACTTGTGGGCTGCTTGTAGAGACATCTGAAACTAAGTTGTTATTTAATTCAAATGTAGTAGGTACACATCTCGCTAAGAAATGAAATATGAAAGCTATTTATTAGCATGCCTGGTTAAACAGTCGTGTTTATAAATAGGTATGTGGGTTAAAATGGACTATTTTAATATA
Source organism: Thaumatotibia leucotreta (assembly GCA_025490895.1). Lineage (NCBI taxonomy): Eukaryota > Metazoa > Arthropoda > Insecta > Lepidoptera > Tortricidae > Thaumatotibia > Thaumatotibia leucotreta. The sequence continues at coordinate 12,106 of JALPQI010012861.1, read as the reverse complement.
ATTACTAAAAATATGTGTACATATTTAAGAACTCGATTATACTATATTTGCTATTATCGAACAAATTGCTTCATAAATCATGTGCTAAATTCATAATATATGTGAGTTACTTTAAACGCTAAAGATTAAATATGTAGATTTTTGGGTGTATTATCGCGGCTGTAATTTTTTTCCACCTGGGAATGTATAATCGTTTTGGTCACGTAATTCGGGATAAGCAACAAAGCACGTTGCAAATGCAATGAATGCACGCGAACTGCACAAAGGATGCATTTCAGAGGTAATTAGTGAAATTGCAGCAAACAGAAAGATGGCCGCCGCGGGCTTTGCTGGGCTTGTATCTTTTACGGAAATGTTGGTTATGTGTTTAAAGAACAATATAAAAAATTCATTTAATCTCTTTGTCCTATTTAGTAAGCTACTTTTTATCCTCGAAATACACTGTTTATCTATTCCAAAATATTCGAGTTCGTATTTAAGTTAATAGTCATTTTCCTCATGTGGTTATTTAATTTTTAAGTAAGAAAATAGCAGTTTACGTCGGAAATCTTTCGGGGAGGCCTATGTTCAGCAGTGGACGTCTTTCAGCTGATATAATGATGATGAAGTATGTAAGAACCTCAAAATCGTACTGACATTATTCGCGCTAATACACACAATGATAATGACAATAATTCACGAAGCAGCATCCATGCAGCCCCGTGTTACAGCGGCTGTAAGCAGCGAGCGTTCGTTTCATGATGATCGGCCATTTTTCTTGAGTGAGAAGTTGTTCCATTTGCTTCTTGAGCACGGTCGGGGAGTCACAACACTGTTTATTAACCAACGCGGGACTCAAACATTAAACTATTTAGCGATTTTAGCAAACGGTTCCCGTTGAAACGAAACATGAGAAAATGTAATATGCGGTTTGCACCGTGTATATGCTCTTATGTTTTTGCCTTTGTTATGCCCTGATGCAGTTTCGTCATGTCCGTATCCCTAACCTAATATAAAAAGTACTAACGTAAAATAATTGGAATGCATTGATACATATTTTTCCTAACTAGTGCGGAAAAGTAAACTTTGCGCACGCTTCGCATGCTTTAAATTCTCTTTTTAAGGCAAGTTATAAAAAAGTCGTTCGATACAGGTGTAAAAACTTATTTTTAACTCGGGTGATTGTCGCCCTCGTTTCACTCGGGCTCCAACTTTAACCCACAACGAAAAAAAATTTTTTTGCACTTGCATCAAATGTACCTACTATTTTACCTGCTCCACCTGCGAGTTCGAGGTGACATATTGTTTTAAAACGTTCTACTTAAGTTAATGCTAAATTATTGAATGGCCGAGGCGCGTGTTGGTAAACGATAGGAACAAGAGACTAAAGCCGAGAACTAAGCGTCTTATCTCGCGGGTTAATGCCCCACAATCTGTGCCTGCACGCTGCATTCGATAACAGAACAAATACTACCTAGCCACTCTCCCTTGACCCCTCTCCCAACCACAAGGACAAGGCCAAAGAGCTCAACAACAGCTAGCCAACTTGTATGAAAACCAGAAGTGCTAGAGCTGATTTTTAAAGGGCTTCCAATGTTGGAACATGTCATGTGTGGTTGGACAATGTACACAACGATTTAAGTCTGCTTGACGGAACAGTTATGGGCATTTTGCTTAACCAATTTTTATAATCTATAGCTTTTCTGGTGCTACGCAACAAAGAGACTTACTACCTCGACATTATGGTACATTCCAGAGGTTGAATCAGAAGCCAGTCGGCTTGGAAAAATGTGATGCGTATTATAAATTTCGCCTTCTGGTTTGGTTGCCCGATTACGCCGAAATTTACGGGTGTACGCAGCGCAATGTTACATAAAAAAGAAAACAGCCCTTTATGTTTGATAAAGTCGGCTTTTTGTTATTGGCAGTAAATTAAGTGTTTATGTACCGTTAGTGAACCACGGAATGAATCGCTTTGGTGTATTTTGGGTCTTTTTACTTGATAAAGGGCTATTACTTAAATTAAGTGGTTTTAAAGTAATGTGAAACGATAAAGGACTACAGAATTGGTCTAAAGTTTTTTGTCTTGTGGTCAGAACCGGCTGGTTCGAAAATTATGGGTCCGATTTAGTTGTAAGAAAATTCTTATTTTTTCGATATTCATGAATTTTGAAGTTTATTGGCGGCTTAGATCAATGTCGTGGCCAGGCTATAAGCCTACAGGTGGCTTACGATGGTCCCGTTTTATCCATTGACCGTGCTGCGCGTCACTTTCGCATTTCCATCTTTGTTCGAATGTGACGGCACTAATCGGCAGGACAAACGATTAGACACGGTACCATTACCATCATACAGCACAGCAGGTTAGCTTGCATGCCTACAGGCAGCAAGTATGCTTACAGGTTAGCTACCTCCCGACGACATATCGCCATATTCCACGGAAACGTAACAATACACTGTTTAGTCCTAGGCCCCGCCCCGGATTCCCAGGCTATAACTTACGTCCTCCGGGGTAACGGAATGATTATTCGCTCAGTGCCGAGACTTATTGCCGAATCTACGCCTTCGGCCGGCGGCGGCGCAATCAACGCTTCCTAACTTGGGGTTATAATGTAATAGCTCGATATATTAATAGGTATAGGTTCCTATCCATAGTTATGTATACAATTATACACACATCAGTAGATCAGTATTTGTATTAATGCAAGTAACAGCCTAAATCGCACTGGAAATCTGCTTGACCGTCTTAGTAAAATGGGACAATGTTTGGTAGGAAGACTAGGAAGTACTGACAAAATATCTATCACTATCACGCAAAATCTACTCAAAACTCATTTGGTTCTGTCAAAAGCTAGAAAAATGTCGCCAAGCAATGTCTCATCAGATAGGTATCAAAATGATTTCCACAAATGACCACATTCCGTAACTCAAAGTCGTGAAAATCGTGAGTTTTCCCGAAGTCAGATCGCCCGAATACATTTGTTCGTCCCGATGACATCTCAATTTCCGCCATCCGCGGGGACGGACCAATATCATAATATTAATGGTAATGTTTCCTTTGTTTACCTCTACATGAGACATCTCTGTTGACCTATTTTTTGCTTATGTAGAAGAATTAAACGGTATCGAATACGGAGGGCATGTCTTTGATATAATATTTAATCCCATCCAATTTCGTGGTTTAATTATTGCTGCGAAGGAAAAATACATTTTTGCAACGCAATCAATGTATACAATCGAAAACTGAATCTGTCAACCAATTAGAAACCCAGGCCTCTCGGGGACCTCACGAAGTGACGTTGCACATTTGATTAAAAGAATTATCTTACTACTTGTCATTTTGAGGTGGTTCTAGAATGTCCTAGGGCTCTCATTGATTTGGTGTCCCTATTTTTAAGAGGTTAGAACATGCGCTTCAAAGCATATTATGAGCTTCTTATCCATTATTCCGTTTAATTTGTTTATACCTATAATACTTACGTACCTACAAGTATGCTTAAGTAGTTAGTACGAGTTCAGTAAATTGTTTTTACCTAAGTCTTTTTACGAGGCTGTTGCTTAGACTGAATGACAGGTCGAGATAATACTGACAAATTCCCACATTTTCCCACGTTCCTGTCTTCAGTGCAAATATGCAAAAGAAATTGTTCTACAGAATGTGTCACAACCTGTCATTATGAGAAGTCGCTCCTGATGCTTTTATCACGCACCTGAACATATATTAAAGGGAAAATATGAGAGCATGTTACCAAGATGTCTCTTGATTTTTCTGACGGAATATTCACTGAGACAAGCATGTCCCAATTATCCCCTCCCTTCCGGCAGCATTTCAATATTCCTTTCAACCCTCCTTCACTAAAAATTCAGCCAAAAACTCTTTGTCGTCATAGCAGTTACTTAGACCTCCCCAAATAGAGTGAAAAAGTAAATCCTACTTTGAATATATGTCGCTAAGACCCAAATTTAGTAAGCGCGTTGGCGAACTTAGATTATTACAGCGAAATTTACAGGAAATTCTGTCTTGTAGATTGAAAATATGGTTGGGTTTCCTTTGGGAAGAACTGAAGTAAATTGCGACCAAGCACTGGTAATGTTAATATTTCATTCGAGTTCATTTATAGAATCTGAAGGTTGATAATTTCGTAGCTAAATTGGGTTCAGATTTTTTCATAAATTGTGTTCTCGCACGAAAAGGCGACGGTTTCATTAATTTCTTTGTAAACAGTTTTTTGGGAAACATTTTATCAGAACGTCAGAGGTCTTCATTGTATGTCAAGAGCTTATTCTGAATCGGTGTGGCTCCAAACACATGTATGATTTACAATGGCATGTGCACAATTCTTTAAACTCTTCAATTCATTTCGCATGTAGGGAAAGAGTATTTAGAAAACATTAGAAGCAAGTTATTACATATAAGAATTATCAAAACCTTGGAATGGCATTTGTAGTGACGTTGTTCAAAATAGTACTCTTAAGGTAGATCTTATGTTTAGTTTAGTTAGTATAAGTCTTTACAGTGGTGTCAATTTACTTCAGTTATACCTTCTCACTAGAATGAAGCCTGCAAGATAGGGTTTACATTTAATTTTATTTAATTCCTTATGTTTATTGACTCGTAGAAAGCTTGTCTGCTCTCTATGATTAATATCAAAAATCAAAATCAAAAATCAAAATATGTTTATTAGCCAAAAAATACATTGCATACTGATAAGTGTTACAGTGATCCCCACACTAGGCAAGGCCTGTATCGTGGGGGCCAGATCAAACAGAATTTCCAAAAATAATGCGAAGCGCAAGTGAACTAACAGGTTTTGAACATTTTAATATATCTAATATAATGTTAGGTTAAAAATTAAACTATTGGTATAGTAACTAACAGAATGAAAATTTAAATGATGGGTTTGTGTACGTGATGTGTAAGTAGTGTATATATGTGTGTGTGTGTGTGTGGGTGAAGATAGTGTGCGAGCAATAATGTGTAAATGACTAAAGATGGCAAAAATCCAATAAAGAGTAGCCCTGCGAGGAATAAACAAATCTCTTGGGATCGGACGACAGCATAGGCAAAGCTGTCGTCCGCTACTGTTATATATATTTTAGTTTAAGCGCAGAATGTCTTCCGATTCACTGTAACTCCAAAGAACAATATTCGAAAATATACTACGCTTAGCCTGGGATGAGTTGCAGTCTTTTATGTCACAAATCTTGACCATTCTGTTATACACAAGCGGAAAAAGAAATGCACAAAATCTCTTTGCAAAAGCTGAATTCACACGAACCGTAGGGATCTTGTAGACTCTTCTTAGTAGTAATGAGCTATGATCAGGCGAATTCCAGACTCTACGGTGCACATAGGTGGTGAGACGCAACAAGTACAATCGCCGTACGCTCAAGACCTGTGCTTCTTTGAAAAGATCAGCGGTACAAAATCTTCGAGGCTTTCCCAGTAAAACCTTGAGAATAGCTCTTTGAGCCCTCTCCAGCACTATAAGGGTAGTTTTAGCACAGCCTCCCCATACAAGTATGCAATAATTTAAAATCGATTGAGCGAGTGACAAGTACACTGCTTTAAGTAACGCACCATTGGCCGCATCCCGTAATAGTTTAAAGGTGTACATTAATTTGCGAATCCTACCTGCAGTTGCCGAAATATGACATTTGAAGTTCAGATTCTCGTCTAATACAACGCCCAAATATTTAATAGAGCTGGCTCTTCCTATACGCCTACAAGAGCACACCGAGACTACAGAGTCAGACTGCGCAGGGCAGTGGTCACTATGAACCTTTAGTTGGGACAAATAGGAAGGGGGACTGGAGGCAGCCGTTTTGTGAAAGTTTATAAACTTTGTTTTCTCCGAATTGAGGGTGAGGAGGTTATCATTTAGCCATCGGGATAAAAGACGAAGTCCGGACGTGGCCGCGTCCTGCACTGCTTTCCAAGATTCACCATAGAACACTAAGGCTGTATCATCGGCGTAGCACAGGATTTCACTGTTAGTAAGGTTCAGAGACGTTATGTCATTAATGTATGCCAGAAATAGCGTAGGTCCAAGTACACTACCCTGAGGGACGCCAAATGATACAGTATTTGAGGCACTAGTTACATTACATAGGCACACACGCTGACTTCTGCCTGTCAAGTAACTAGAAAACCAGTTCAGAGGAGTTCCACGTATTCCAAACAATTCTAGTTTCTTGAGCAGGATGGGCACTGACACTGTATCAAAGGCCTTCGCCAAGTCCAGGAAGACGCCGATGCAGTTTCTACCCTCGTCAAGGTGTGAGACAACTATATCGGTCAGAAGCTTAACGGCATCCTCCGTAGACTTTCCATGGCGAAAACCGAATTGACGCTCTGACAAAAGGCCATTTTGCTCCAAAAAATTGACGAGGCGCTTATTAACTACACGTTCCAGTAACTTGGAAAAAGCTCCAAGAAGAGAGATAGGACGGTAGTTACTAGGCAACACGGTAGATCCGCCTTTATGAATGGGGACAATTGTGGCAGTTTTCCATTCCCGAGGAAAAGTACCCGATGCAATGCTTAAATTGAAGATGGCCGCAAGTGGAGGAGATATGACATCGCCAATAGCTCTTAAAAGTCGATTAGTAACTCCGTCAGAACCTGGAGCACTGCTTAGGTCAAGTCTATTTATTAGAACATATTGTGAAAGTACAAATCAAATTATTTATTAACTAAATATTTTGATTTGTACTTTTAATTTTTCTCCAGTAGTCACACTACTTAATACTATATAAATTATAAATATTAGATGTCATATACCAAAGAAAAACGACCAAGATCACCTATGTCCGAGGTGGGGATCGAACCCACGTACTCAGCTTTCGCGGCTGATGCCTGTACCCCTCGGCCACTCGGTCTTAGCAACCACCGGTCAAATTTCTCGGGTATATGCAATCCCTTACAAGGCTAGGCGCCTTTGACCATTCTCTGAGGGTAAGCAATACATGCCTGCACCTCCTATTTAGAATACTTTACAGTTTTCTAGAATAGCGAGAGAGAACTGGTGCTGCCATCTATTGAACATATTGTGAAAGTACAAATCAAATTATTTATTAACTAAATATTTTGATTTGTACTTTTAATTTTTCTCCAGTAGTCACACTACTTAATACTATATAAATTATAAATATTAGATGTCATATACCAAAGAAAAACGACCAAGATCACCTATGTCCGAGGTGGGGATCGAACCCACGTACTCAGCTTTCGCGGCTGATGCCTGTACCCCTCGGCCACTCGGTCTTAGCAACCACCGGTCAAATTTCTCGGGTATATGCAATCCCTTACAAGGCTAGGCGCCTTTGACCATTCTCTGAGGGTAAGCAATACATGCCTGCACCTCCTATTTAGAATACTTTACAGTTTTCTAGAATAGCGAGAGAGAACTGGTGCTGCCATCTATTGAACATACTGTGAAAGTACAAATCAAATTATTTATTAACTAAATATTTTGATTTGTACTTTTAATTTTTCTCCAGTAGTCACACTACTTAATACTATACACGGTGGAATTTAATCGGTGAACAGGAACCCATTTTTCTAATTCAGTAATCGATGGCGGTCACGTTTATGTAGTACTTAAGTGGAACCAAGTTTTTTTTTAGCATAACTAATTTTTATGTTGAAATTAAACTTTAATTAAAATTTATTGTCACCCTACTAATGGTTTAGTCTGAAAAGTTTAATACCTCTTTTCAAACTATCAGCCATGAATCGCTCTTATTTTACATAGGAATAGAGTCTATCACAAAAATTAAAGCATGTGAGTGGTTATTGCTCATTTATGTTTTAAGTTTCTATGGCTGATAGTTTGAAAAGAGGTATTAAACTTTTCAGACTAAACCATTAGTAGGGTGACAATAAATTTTAATTTCAACATAAAAAAAAATTGTGCTAAAAAAAAACTTGGTTCCACTTAAGTACTACATAAACGTGACCGCCATCGATTACTGAATTAGAAAAATGGGTTCCTGTTCACCGATTAAATTCCACCGTGTATAAATTATAAATATTAGATGTCATACCAAAGAAAAACGACCAAGATCACCTATGTCCGAGGTGGGGATCGAACCCACGTACTCAGCTTTCGCGGCTGATGCCTGTACCCCTCGGCCACTCGGTCTTAGCAACCACCGGTCAAATTTCTCGGGTATATGCAATCCCTTACAAGGCTAGGCGCCTTTGACCATTCTCTGAGGGTAAGCAATACATGCCTGCACCTCCTATTTAGAATACTTTACAGTTTTCTAGAATAGCGAGAGAGAACTGGTGCTGCCATCTATTGAACATATTGTGAAAGTACAAATCAAATTATTTATTAACTAAATATTTTGATTTGTACTTTTAATTTTTCTCCAGTAGTCACACTACTTAATACTATATAAATTATAAATATTAGATGTCATATACCAAAGAAAAACGACCAAGATCACCTATGTCCGAGGTGGGGATCGAACCCACGTACTCAGCTTTCGCGGCTGATGCCTGTACCCCTCGGCCACTCGGTCTTAGCAACCACCGGTCAAATTTCTCGGGTATATGCAATCCCTTACAAGGCTAGGCGCCTTTGACCATTCTCTGAGGGTAAGCAATACATGCCTGCACCTCCTATTTAGAATACTTTACAGTTTACAAATCAAAATATTTAGTTAATAAATAATTTGATTTGTACTTTCACAATATGTTCAATAGATGGCAGCACCAGTTCTCTCTCGCTATTCTAGAAAACTGTAAAGTATTCTAAATAGGAGGTGCAGGCATGTATTGCTTACCCTCAGAGAATGGTCAAAGGCGCCTAGCCTTGTAAGGGATTGCATATACCCGAGAAATTTGACCGGTGGTTGCTAAGACCGAGTGGCCGAGGGGTACAGGCATCAGCCGCGAAAGCTGAGTACGTGGGTTCGATCCCCACCTCGGACATAGGTGATCTTGGTCGTTTTTCTTTGGTTTATGACATCTAATATTTATAATTTATATAGTATTAAGTAGTGTGACTACTGGAGAAAAATTAAAAGTACAAATCAAAATATTTAGTTAATAAATAATTTGATTTGTACTTTCACAATATGTTCAATAGATGGCAGCACCAGTTCTCTCTCGCTATTCTAGAAAACTGTAAAGTATTCTAAATAGGAGGTGCAGGCATGTATTGCTTACCCTCAGAGAATGGTCAAAGGCGCCTAGCCTTGTAAGGGATTGCATACACCCGAGAAATTTGACCGGTGGTTGCTAAGACCGAGTGGCCGAGGGGTACAGGCATCAGCCGCGAAAGCTGAGTACGTGGGTTCGATCCCCACCTCGGACATAGGTGATCTTGGTCGTTTTTCTTTGGTATATGACATCTAATATTTATAATCTATTTATTAGATTAAGCACTTCACTAGGATCCGTTGGTGCTATGAAAAACGATCCTGAGAAATTATTGCAACTTGCAGTGTGCACGTTAGAGGCTAACATTTCTTGGTTAGTATTAATTTCGAGGAATATCGATTCAGCAAGTCTAGAGCCCACCGTAGAGAAGAAGTTATTACAATGTTCAATTGACTCACCAGCAGTAGGTTTGATATTTAGAAGATCCTCTGCCGATTTAACAGATTTGGTCCTATGAGTAATACGATTAATTGAGTTCCACAATTTTTTTGGTGCGTCTATATTTTCAGCCAGTTCTTTGCGATCGTGTGCGGACTTAAGGTTTCTAAGGAGAGTAATATAAAAATTCCTGTAACGGGTGAAAACTAATTTTTTATAGCGATTATCAGGATCTTTTCGTGCTTCTAGGTGCAGTTTATCTTTATGTTTAGAGCACCTAAGTAGTCCAGGCGTCATCCAAGGCCGTATCACGTGTTTAGAGCGGCTTACTTTTACGAGTTTTGAATTATTGGACAAAGCAGAGGATACTTCCGTGGTAAACATATCCACAGCCTCGTCGAGCCTATCACTACGCAGAACATGTGACCAGTTGACCTTGCCCAACTCTGACCTCACTGAAACGTAGTCAATAATAGTTTTAATTCGATTTTGGGCGGGAGGCTTATTAAGCTTAAGAGATATTCCTATCATAGTAAGAGCGTGATCCGTTAAGTCAGCAGAACAGACTACAGATTCTGCCATACTGGGTCCCGATGCAAAAATATGATCGAGGCATGACTTATGATGTGTCACAGAGTCAATACAGGAATTGAGACCGTGCTCAGCCAAAAGACATAGATATTCCGATGTCAGTGTATTAAGCCCTCCTGTGTTTAAAATATCTATGTTCAAATCCCCGGCAAGAACCAAGCAACGGTCCGAAGAAATAGCCTTGAGGACAGGATCAAGGGATGAAATAAAGGGTTCAAGATCCTTGAAGCTGGGAGATCTGTAAATCCCTATAACATTAAAAGCGTTCGGAACTTCCACAAGCAAACAGTTAGCATCTCTTAGCTGTGGTTCTGAAGAAACAGGAGACCATTTGTTATGAATATACATAACTACACCTCCAGACTTATTTATAAACTTCGAAGTATTAAAGGAGAAATAGCCTTGAATCTGGTAAATTGTGGAGCTGTCATTAAGCCAGCACTCGCACATAATAATCACATCAAATTGAATATTTAGCCGTTTCAGCATTACAAGAAAACTGTCGAAATTCTTTTGGATACTTCGTATGTTAACATTCATTATTTTAAGATTATATTTAGAAATTACCTCACAACAGTCTTCAGGGTAAGATATAGTATGGCACTTGATTTGGTATGAATTATCGACGTCACGCAGTAAATTTAGGGCAGCCATGGGCACATCGTTGGTAGAAAGGAAGAAACGTTACAGTATATATCAAATGCAGCCACACTAGAAAAACAAACGAAATAATTTAGCGCGATATAAAAAGTTTTAGTGTTTACACATAAAATGATTGTGTAAAATACTCTTTCACAAGCCTCGGGGAGTTTTACCCTTTTAGACTAGAGCAAAAGTATTATACGAGTACTTGTAATTTCGTGCGTGCCCCAATTTTCATTGAATGTGTCGCGTGAGTCGTGTCACTGATATTCTTAAATGAAGAAACCACAAAGAGACATTTCCAGTAGCATGCCCGTCTTGCAGAATTACTTTACGTAAATAAATTACCATGTTATGAATGACGAAACGCGACGCATCTCAAGTAATTGAGCAGCGTAATTACGGAATGACCCTTACTATTGTTTTGCAATAATAATTGCTATCGGAGCATTTCTTTTAATATTGTCAATTTACATAATTTTGAATTTATGGGTAAATTTTCGGTTATTTTTACTCGGTATCACGAACACTTTGAAAAAAAGCTCTGGAAAAAATATCCCATGGATTTTTTTCTTATTTTGTTACCGTTTCCAAGCACTTTGTATGGCGGTCACAAAGGAGGACATTCGGAAAATGTAAGGAAGTTTTGAGAATTTTTTTTCCTAAAATTGTAACTAACGTGAGACTCAAACATATTTAAATATTTATCAAACGGGTTACTCAAGTAATTTAAGTCGATAATTGCTCGACATATTTCGATCCATTTAGAGGATCCTCATCATGGAGTATCCGCGACCAAAGCCCGACGTGTACTGCGGGCTTGCACTCTGCTAGAGCGGGTGCTGGCCGCGGGCAATTATCGACTTAAATTATGTGAGTAACCCGTTTGATAAATATTTAAATACTTTTTTCCTTTTGGCATCGAATTAGCTCGTGATTCTGAGTACATGTAACCCAAAGTTTACCCAAAAATAAATTCAAAATTATGAAATGTATTCAAAATAAACTAGAGTAGGTATTCAAAATAACTAGATGCTGTATTGTCTAGTGATACAATGAGCTGAAGGATTGAGCTCAGCTGCAGCTTACTTTCTATATCCCTATCGCTTGCATCTTTAGATAATCGGGTATGAGTGGGATGGAGAGCATAAATTGGGAGGCTAACATAGCTCGTGTTCGACGGCAAATGCACACGTCTTTTGTAAAACAATACATTCGAAGAGGGACGGGTAGCTACGAGTTCCTGTCAAGCAAAATGTTCTCAACTTCTCAGATCGATGGTAAGGGTTTAGGTTAACTCTAGGGACGGCAAAGGGGTGGGTAATTGGGAAGGTTGTACTT
>JALPQI010012860.1:0-31375 GCA_025490895.1 Thaumatotibia leucotreta | reverse complement strand
CCAGTGTATACGATTGTCACAGTATGACTGTGACAAGATGATACATAAATCAATTCTCACTCTTTTTATAATTATTGTTGTTAATAAAACACAATATAAATATATATATATATATATATATATATATATATATATATATATGTATATGTTTTTGTAGGTTCAGAACATCGATACCAATAAATTAAAGAGAATTGGTTAGTAAATGCACTCTGTAAAACATGAAAGAGACATATCAATAAATGTTAAGCAAATTTATTAAATTAAACTGTCACATCATGGTGCATTCCACGAGAATGTCGGGTACGTTTTGGTGTATCTTAATTTTATAACTGAGTCTTTGTATTTATAGAGAATTCCCGCACTTTCTATATATTTCTAAGGCTGTTCGTCAAGTTCCCGACAAAGAACACATTTTCGCAGAATGCACCTCATAACCTTTTGAATCGCAAAGCTTTCTCGTTGCAAACTTTACGGGCGGTCAGTTAAGTTAACCTCAACAGCAGTGCAAAGTGCATCGCCTGACAGTCAGGATGCACCTGCTCGAGTGCACTTCTGTAGCGAGCCACTCGACTCCACCTATCACTTGTTCTGCGCATTTTGCTGGACTTTTGAAAGTGATTTATGAGTCAAAATGTGTATATATCACTACATAGTATAAAATAAAGTCACTTTTTCTGTCCCTATGTCCCTTTGTACGCTTAAATCTTTAAAACTACGCAACGGATTTTGATGAGAATTTTTTTATAGGTAGAGTAATTCAAGAGGAAGGTTTTTATGTAGGTATAGTATACGTGCGAAGCCGGGGCGGGTCGCTAGTAATATTGTATAAATTATTGAATGAGGTTATGTTTTTATGCAAGTGATAAAATGAAGGCATTGTTAGGTATTATGTTTTACTAACGTAATTATTGGGTGGTTGAATTTAAACTATAGTGAGACTGCTTAAACCCAACCATCCCGGTGACGTATGGTTGAATGATGAATGGACGAGACTTATCTTATTTTGCGACAAGTATTTAAATAAGATATTTATAATTAAGAAGCAGAATTAAATGTCTCCAAAATTATAGATAAAATAAGCAGCTACGTATAACATTTACAGAAGTGAAAATTTACCGAACCACCTAATATTTCATTTTAATGGCAATACTTTTTGACGAGTATCGGAATTTAAATAGGTATTCAAGTACAGTCCCATACTAAGCTCAATTAAGGCTTGTGTTGGGGGCACTAAGCTACGATATATATTTATTTTATACATATACTAATATTTGAATCCAACACAGATAAAATCCCCTGGCCGGGATTTCAACCCGGCTCCCCCAGCTTCATGAGAATACTTTATAGAAGCCAGACCTGCACAAACAGCCAATGTTGCAACGGTGGCAAGTGCCATACAAACGCAGCAAGTCAAAGTTAGAGAGTTAGACAGGAGTTTGAAAAGGCAGTCCGCGGACAATGGCCGATCCTGCACTTTGGCTGAAAGCTGTTTGGAAAGTTTTCAATGCAGTGCGCGCAGGTAAAAGGCAGGTTTATTAATTAATAACTAAGTGCAGTTTATAAAAGTAAATTTTATAGTTATCTGTGATGGGAATACTGTTTTTTTTCTTTTATACTCCTCACATCATCAGCTAATCTCAGTCCACTGCTGGACCTCTCCTATTAAATAAGCGTATAGACGCATTAGGAGGTAAATGCCCATAATCTCCACGCTGGGCAAGCGGATTGGCGATCGCAGTAATGTGTCCACCATGATGACGCTGCTGCCCGTCATCAATCAAATCAAAGAATGGTCAGTGACACTTCAATCCCTTAGTCGACTCTTAGAACTCCCGCGGGAAGAGTTGGGGTGGTGACAAATGTATTTTTACTGCCGTCACCACACGGCATCCTTATTTATACTCCTAATGTGTATAATTTATTCCCATTTATTCAAAAACGTCTCTTACTCGTAACTTATTAAACGCTAAATATTGTTTGTCCCTTTCAGTCTTATCAATAGGTCCACAAAAGTGAAAGAGGCGACGAAGGCGAGGCGTTAATGAATAAGGGGATTAATAGTTATTTATGTGGCTGGCGCATAATAAGAGGCATTAAACATGAGTGTGGTTTTATGAAACGAGCCGTAGGCGAGTTTCATAATAAGACCACACGAGTGTTTAATGCCTAATTATGTACAGTCACATACATAACTTTATCTACATCCATATCATTAGTTTAGAATGACAATTTACCTTTATTTTCATTGATATCCACTAAGTAATTACCTCTAAATATAAAAATTCATATCAGTTGAAATCACTCAATTTGAGTAAGGATATCCTACAATAAATATTTATTGAAAAAAAAAACAACAAAAAGAAGTTGACTTCATAATGTTAAAATTAATATCATGACGACGATACTTTAATGTCAACATTATGATGCACTGTACTCTGCCTGTACTTTAATGTTAACATTATGATACAGCCACAGACACCGGTCTCTTAATATAGGTCATTATATTACCGCTTCTGAATACATAACAGGGAAATTATGATATTCCTGTAGATAAAACATATTTATTCTTGTAAATTCATATAAACCTCACCCATTCCTTTGACTACGAATCCTGTAAAATTTTCAAAACGTCGGGGTGTAGTTACTATACGCGATATAATCCATTAAAATAGTTTTATTTCATGAAAAACTATCGCAATAACCGAAGAAAATATTTACTTCTGTTATATTTTGAAAACATGTCAAATATTACATGAAATCAAATATTAATTATCTTTCATTGCCCGAAGCCATATAAAATATGATATTAAAATACATTGCAGATCAGAGAGAAACAATATTTCAAGAATATTTAAAAGTAAAATGAATTAAGCGAACTTATTATTCAAATGCAATGAAACACCGAACCAGAATAATATTATTCGAGCCCGTAGCAATCTCGGTAGAGGTGCTACGCCACAGTTCGTAGCGCTACGTTGGAACGAAACTACGAAGATCACTAAAAGTCGTAGCACTGCTACGGTTCGGGTGACGAAACAAGGTACCTTTTTCCTCATTTCATTGTTCTACGGCTTCAATACTTTATTATGTTTTACATTTAATCCAAAGGATTTATGAAAAATCACTTGCCTCAGTCGGGACTCGAACCGGTCAAATGTGGCAAAAAGTAACGTGACGTAATTTATGATGCGTTTTCATGGCCAATCCATTATTCTAATTGTATTTGTTATTTAGAGAAAAATTAACCTTATCAGTAACCCCTTCAATCTGCGTCATAAAATACGGTACGTTATTTTTCTGTCACATTTGACCGGTTCAAGTCCCGACTGAGGCAAGTGATTTTTCATGAATCCTTAAATGCAAAACTTGATTGTTTTTAAAAATAAAGAAAAGTCTCGCTTAAATAAAATGTGCTATTTACAATATTTAAGTTAGTTGCCATCCAAGTGGCATTCGTTTTTTCCACCCAGTATATCTCAGTTACAAACGGAAAGTGACAACTAACACTTACAGAAATGCATTATCTTCATTAAAAACGCCTTTTAAAGCTAGAAAAGAACAAAACACAAGTACGAAACGGAACGAAAAGGACAAAAGATTCTTCAAGCTGTCAGGCCCTCGACTGTTTCTTAAAAGATTTAATTTTAAGTGAAGCTTCTCAACTTTCAGTTTGAATTAAAAGCTGGAGGTTTAAGTGGCTTTCAGGATACTTGAGTTTTATATCTAGTTATTAAATTGTGGATTGAGTTATCTTACTTATGAGATAAAAGTACGAATAAGTTTTATGGAACAAAACAAATTCTTTTATGGAATATTTTGATTACCGTAAAACCACCTAATTATAGTCCAAACGCTCGCAACGGTGGTCCACAACTTAATCGAATACCTTCTACAGCGTGGGTATTTGATACGGGCGAATAATTAATCCAGCTATAATATCTGATCCTACGAGTCGTATAAGATAACCATTTCGTTAAATTTTGTTGTTGATTAGGTGTAATGATTTTTCTAAAGTGCAACCCAGCAGCAATGTATGCCGGCCAACTGACATGAGACTCGTATGACGTTTAGATACTTATGTCTACTTTAAGTAATGTGGCTACCAGTGGATGCAATACATTGCGGGCTCAATTATTTTGTATGAAAAAAAAATACCTTAATTTCTAAAATAAATTTATGTAAATAGGTTCCCTAGGTCCGATAGTAATCGCCACTAAAATATTCGCCCGTATCAAATACACACGCTGTATTATGTTATTGTTCCATTAGGCAAAAACACCTTATTAATCATCATCATCATCAGCCTATGATAGTCCACTGCTGAACGTAGGCCTCTTCTATTAACTATGCGTATAGATGCATTAGGAGGTAAATGCCCATAATCGCCACGATAGGCAAGCGGATTGGCGATCGCAGTAATGTGTCCATTATGATGATGAACTCCTCCTTCGGGTGTCGTAAGAGTCGACTAAGGGATTGAAGTGTCACTGACCATTATTTGATAAAAGATTGATGCTGAGCAGCAGCGTCATCATAGTGGACAGCTTATTAATAATAAACAAAAACTTGGACAAAGCCAAAATGAAGATTGGGATATTTTGGACAGATGCTGGTTTTACGGTAATGTTTTCTTTAAAGTATTCACACTACTATACAAGGTGATCTATCCAAATAGATCAGTATGGAGGTTTTGGAAACCACAACAGATAGCGAAATCTTGTCTAAGGTACCATGACGTCGATTTTAGTAAAAAGAAAAACGTACGTTTACACGTATTTTTGTAAGTCTATGAATGCATTCATAGACTTAAGAAAATACGTGTGTATTTAATCGGCCCAGGAATCGAACCTGGACTTTATCAAAAATAAAATCTCGTTATTTTCCGTTGGATATCGGTTAAAGAAACATGATAGGTATCTAAAACTATTAAAATGCATTGTTTTTAAACAATGAAGTTTAATTTTTTTAATACTTCAGTGCCGCCGCCGCCGGCCCATAGACTTAGTATGGGGAAGTTACAAACTATGAGAGTGTTACATTTTTTAGTTCAAATGTGTCTCGACAGCCATATTGTGTTACTTTAACAAGGGTGTTGTGGCCCCGGGGCGGTTAAGTGGAAAGTGTTGTTTTCGCGCTAACGTTTAATAATATTCCACTGTTTGTAATAAGTGAAGTGTCACTGACCGCTATTTGATAAAAGATTGATGATGGGCAGCAGCGTCATCATAGTGGACACATTACTGCGATCGCCAATCCGCTTACCCAGCGTGGCGATTATGGGCATTTACCTCCTAATGCGTTTATACGCATAATCAATAGGAGAGGCCTACGTCCAGCAGTGGACTATCATAGGCTGATGATGATGATGATGATGATGATTTGTAATAAATATAGGCGCGAAGTAGTATAGTCAACTAAAAAATGTATCTACTTTTGGACAGTTTTACCTACATCCAGGGACCGGCGGAGACCGGTATATTCTCCATACAAAAGAACGGTTCTTTTTTCGTTCCATTTCGTTCTTCGGTATATAAATTCTAAGTCAGTGGAGTAATTTAAAAATACGATGTTGTAAATTACATAAAATATTGAGTAGTAAGTACATAAAGAGTATGAAGCGTTTAAAAATATTGGGCTATTTCGAGGTTATTCTAAAATACCGGTTCCGGTTCGTTCTACATCACAATAAGGTGAATTAGTGAACACATAATTATTTCGTCGGCATAATTAAACATCACTATAAAATCTGTCACCACTCTTAGCAACTTCGTATGTCATATTGAATCTATACTGAGATTCGAGCTTTATCTTAAGTATTTGTTACTTAGTGAGTTTGGCTGTCAACACGATCGTGATTTGTGTTTTGGTAAAGGCCTTAACTATGTACAATTGTACAGTCGACGTCAAAGATAGCATTACGGTTTAGACGTGCCAAAAATATATTTACACGACCTTAATGTCAAGACAATAAAGTCGTGTAAATATATTTTTGTCACCTAAACCGGAACGATATCTGACGTCGACTGTACGTTTTGTCTACAATCGACCCATAGAACTTAACTCCAAAACCTCTCTCACCTCATTTTCCTTTACTTACAGGCAGCAATATACCACAGATAAAATAAATCCGTACATCATAACTAGGGCGTGCAAACCGGTTTTTATTTATATTGATTTAAACTTTCACGATTATCACTCATATTTTAAAGACAAACGGGTCTTAATCGCGTAAACTTACATTTAATTATATCCTGACGTTTCGGGCATGACATTACACCCGTGGTCATAGGCAGGCGGATTTTATTTGTATGAGATTACGGTGAATAACCGTTTTTCTCATACTTGCCAAAACCGGTTTGCACGCCCTAATCATAACGTAAGCAGAAACGAAGCGGTAAACGTTTGCCGCGAAAAATGAAGCATCCACTAAATGAATATTCAAATTTCGAAGTGTGCATTACAAAGTGGCCTACAAGGCGTAAAAGCGAAAAGCAATTTGTTTTGTTTGTTTGCAAGGTGTGAAAAATTGTATTTTAATTTAATTCTAGTTTGAGGACGAACGTTATCAATTTGGGCGAGCCAAATTGGATTCTACCGTTTCGAGGCTTGCTCAGTAACAACATAATTAAATATGTATCAAACGGGTTACTCACGTAATTTAAGTCCGTGTACACGTCGGGTTTTGGTAACGGATACTCCATGATGAGGATCTTCTAAATGGATCGAAACATGTCGAGCAATTTATCGACTTAAATTACGTGAGTAACCCGTTTGATAAATATTTAAATATGTTTGAGTCTCACGTTAGTCATCATAATTATTTTCTAAAATAATTAAATATGATTTAAATTTTAAAGATGTAAAATTATACAATTTTCAAGAAAAAATTGATAACCGTGAGTTTTTTTTTATAAATTCAATGGCATTTTGGGTATTTAAAATGGAGTGTATATCATAGTTTCGATTGCTGTATCGAAATATACAAGACTGAAATATGTACAACCTGTTTTAAATCTGCGCATGAATACTTCAGTGAATACAGAAATAATAATATTAATAATACAAAAATATGTGGCTACTATTAACTATATAATCGAGATAAAGGGTTACCGAGAGCTTCGGTTACAACATATCGTTATGATAACACACAAATCGTTTCTATACACACTTACCCAATGACATGTTTTTCAAAGCATTTTTTCAGCATATCTCTATCCCACCCTGTATTGCGTAAAAAAATTACAAAACAATAGTTCATAGTATATTGTGTATGTCATCACTCTTGCCGACAAAAAAATAAGTTTTAGAACAAAATATTATGAAATGACGTACTGACATTTTTATTACTGCCTAGGGAATTTCACTTTTCTATTACTCCCGCTACGCATGCAAGCAATGACGCGCTTAGACAGCGAGTGTGATGAAATAGTACATTGTGCATCAAGGGAGGTAAGTACGGAATTACTTACGAGAGTGTTAGAAGCCCGACGCCGCTAGGCGGAGGGCTTTTATAACTCGAGTTAGTATTCCGCTTACCGACCGTGATGCATACAATGTTTTTCATCACACTTGCCAAGCAAAAAAATAATTTTAAGACATAATATTATTAAATGACGTACTGACATTTCTATTACTCCCTAGGGAATTTCACTTTTCTATTACTCCCGCTACGCGCGCAAGCAATGGCGCGCTTAGACAGCAAGTGTGATGAAAAATAACATAAAATAAGCTACCAACACCTGCTTTTACCAGGAGAACTCATGCAATGAAAATGAATACATTTGAACAAGAACTGTAGGTAATAATATTTTATGATATCGTTAAACTTATTATAGATGTCATAATAGAGTTTCAACGTGGTCATAATAATAAAACTGCGGCGAAGTAGTTTGCATTCATTATCGTATTATCTCTGAATTAATGACTGTAAAGTTAAATGCATAACGGATATTTTAGGAAAATACATAATACGCGACTAGCGAGTGCGGCACGTACGAGTTGCTTGGCGTGAACGCGGGCTCAGTGCTTGATAATGGAGACCTAGGCTCTCCGAAACATGTCGAGCGTAGTGACACATGAGTTTAACCGTTTAATTATATTTATATTTATTATGAGTTAGAGTTTAAATTCTACAAAAGTATTATTATAAATGAGTTACCGCACAACGCTACCCTCAACTGGTTTTATATAACCAGTGCGTGCCGCGCTCGCGAGTCGTGAAGCAGGTACATGGGCTCAATGCTGGATAATGGACACCTAGGCCCTCCGAAACATGCTACGCGTAGTGACTAAATACACGTGAATTTAACCGTTTAATTATATGTACATATAATACTTTTCCCACAATGTCGTAACAGATGTGCTTACCATAGAAAAAATCAACTGCGAAAGACTCTGGTTGTCACGGAATTCGAATCCGCTTCCTCTGGATTGCCAGTCCACCGTGCTCCAATTACACCAGGCGACCTTCCGTCGATCACAGTGAATTTAGTCAATGGTATTGTGAAGCTAATCACTAGCGACATCTGCACTTAATGTTTCAAAGGTACTACAACCTTAAGCCACTCAAAGACGTGTGTCTACCACAATCGTCCGCCAACTCGACAACTCGCCGTCTACGTATAATACTTTTGCAGGCAAAAAACTTCTAATTTGTAACAAGCCTTTCAATTCAAATACACATCGTACCCATCCGTGTCTCGATTTATAGCCGACGCCGCTAATCCGACGGGGAAGTATCGACGTCGATATATCTTTTCGACGGGTTTAAAAGAACGTTCAACACGAATTTAATACAGGAATAAATCTGAAAATGTAAGGACTGTTCATTTTACTAAGCGGACACACTTAAACGTCTATTATACATCGGTTTTAAAATCGATCGATGAACAGTTTACAGCCATGAAATTAGCAAAGCCATCTTTTTCAATTGATATATGTTTGCTTTTCAAGTATCCATTACTATATCTGATAAGACATATTCAATTTGATAATCGTAAATTGATTCTGCATAATGGTGTACAGAAAAATATTCACTGTGAAAGATTGCAAATATCTAGGACATTTTAAGTCGACGTTATACTAAATCATTAAACAATTTAGAGAGTGTCATATGCTTGAAGATTCACCAAAGTCTAAACACAGAAATCTTAGTTGCATACCTTAAAATTGGCTATTGAACTTTACGTCGTTTCACTAAAAAGTATGGAATTTTTGCATTTTGGTGGCCCACAAAAGGTACCTAAAATATGATAGTAATGACATTACCGCAGTCCTAATACTGTCATCCTGTCGTAGAAGAGTATGTGTCTGAGTAGAAAATCATACAAAAAAACAATTTCGGGAAGGTTGCCCTTGCTTGGCAGGCAATTTGATTATATGGTCTTTTAACTGCTTCCTATTTCGCAACAGGGCCAAGTTAGCTGGGATATTTATAGAAAATATTGCATCCAAAATCGGTTTTTTTATGTTTATCGAAGACATAGTATCTCTCACCGGTTATTTTGGTCTAATTTGGCAAGGGCACATCATAAGGGTTAGACATTAGAGCTATTTAATTAAATAATCATAGAATTTGTTTAAAAAGACGACATCCATAAAATTGTCTTCATCTTCATCCTATATAGCGGTAATGGCCTATTGTGAAGGTACACTTAAGAAACGATAGACGAAAAACTAAATCATTGAAAAAATTCAAACGTGTACAGTTCGCAACTAGTCGTAAAATGTCAAAAAGTAGTTTGCAGAACATAAGTTTCGTGGCCAAACAGTAGTCTAAAAATGTAGTTGCCGATAATTAATATATTAATTGAGACATTACTTATTATTTGTCTATTTTTAGCTAAATAATATTTCACAAATAAAAATAAAATATGATAAAAGAAAAAATATTTACGTGAGGTTTTTCATGTCCGCTTAGTAAAATGAACAGTCCTTAGGTGCGGATGGAGTAATTTAAATAATATCATTGGATTGGGCAAGTTATTAGTACCAAACACACACACAACACACACACATCAATTCATTACTGATGTCTGCGTAGAACTCTGTTACATTATTTTTAGTACAGATGGTTGCCTTTAATGTACTATTTAAACACCACTATGCTTAGCACATGATTGGTATGGCAGTATGTTGCCGCGAGATAAATTTTCCATCTTTTACTAACTATATAAATAAATAAGGGGTGGATAGTCTATCTCGCGGCGAAATATTATCGCACTAATCCTGTGCTAAGCCTACTAGCATCGTTAATTTTATAGCAATTTTCTTTATTAGTTCCACTGACAGTACATAGCAATCAATTACGGTTACAAATGTTCAAATCCAATCCATAATTAAGCAAACATCCAGTACCAAACCTCGTTAACCTTACCATTGTTTCGTTCGATCAAAGGTCGCGCAAGTTTCCATTCATTCATTCGCTCGTTCACTCGTTCACTGGTCCGTTCATTCGGTCCTTAATTGAAAAAGTTGGGAACTTACCTGATTTAATACTGTTCGGTGTTTGGTTTCCGAGTTCGTATCGTGTTGGAAACTTTTTGTGTGGTAGTGGATTTCATAAATTAATATAATAGATATGATAATGATGGCCCTCTTTCAATTTCCACCAGGATTTAACCGTCTAATTTATATGAGGCCTTATATGGCCACTTTAATTATGAACTCCATTAAGGTTCAAAATTGATATGCATTTTTGTCTGTCTTATGCATTAGAGGGTTGTGCGATTAACGAAATAAAATAATACGTCCAATCTGCATACTGTACATACATCATACATCATCAGCCTATGATAGTCCACTGCTCTACGTCCAGCCTCTCCTATTAACTATGCGTATAGACGCATTAGGAGGTAAATGCCCATAATCGCCTGGGCAAGAGGATTGGCGATCGGATCTATACTATACTCTTTCGAAATAATATAACAATTGAATCACATTTTAGATCCAAAGATCATTTAATTTGCAATTTTAAAGCAATAGCCGTACCACGAGTTGGAAAGTAAAGGATACGTTAGGTTTTACTGGAAACGTAATGCATTCTATCGCGCTCGCTCTTACATATTGGATCGAGCGCGATAGCCTGATTTATGAATCGAATAAATCGTAACGTTACCGATACTTGCAAAGTCATAGTACGGCTACAGTTCTTGTATGAGAAGTGTTTTCCAAACTTGTGTAAATATCCTGGTTCACTAGTATAAGGCACTGCTCTCACCGAGAGCTACTAAGCTATGAACTATCGGCTATAAACACGAACAAAAGATACGCACTCCCGTGTAAATAAAAGAAACACGGCGATACTCGCCCAGCAGAGCTATCAGCTATCACCGCCGGGTGAGACCAGTGCCTAAAATGCTCATTGGTAAATTGTACTATGTAATTGTATTTGAGACCCAGTTTTTGAATGTTGCTAAAATGGTAGATTCACAGCCCTCTCAATGGGGGTTGCTTCAGTCAATAAATAATCCAGTCCAGTATACTTGCAATTAGAGTTCACTCAAACAGAATTAAGTAGAATATAATTAGCGCGTAATCCAATTAATTATTAGCTAGCGTAGCCCGAGCAAAACCAAATAATTAGTATAATTATTACCAATAGCCTTAGGCCATGCTTTGTTCGCTCTATGCTTGCATTACCATACTAGTTAATTACATTATTAACAATAATAGTTCCATAATATATACTCGTAAATTCAAATATTAAATACGAGTATACAGGGTTGCCAGTGCCAGTTAGTAGGTATACTGTTTTCACACATGTACTGTTATCGGTGTCACGGTAGTTTTAAGAATAGTCTTATTATTTTTTGGTTGCCCTGAAAATCAGCGTCGTGGCAATCTAGCCATGACACATGCTGAGTGGCAACCTTCTTGGTGTGTTTATAATTACATTATTATTATTTTTTTATGTTGGCACAACAAAGTGGCTCCACTCCACCTGATCGTAAGTGAAAAGTAGAGCCCAAATCGCGGCGGCAACGAACAGGAGACAATCAGTAACCTGTTAGTTGCCACCGCCTTGCTGGCCCGCTAGATGCTTCTTCACGCTTCGTTTAAAGAGTCCCAAATTCTTTGTAAATGTAGCTACTTAATCGCCAAATAAATAATATTCTTTTCACCACACTGCTCGTAAACACGCTGTTTGTAATTCAATTTCAGAGCGCAAAACTGTGTTTTGATCTCTCTCTTATCTCGTTTCCAATGCTAAAAAAGAAGCCATAGATGGGTCCAAAAAAGTATGAAGTGCATTCAAAATTGGACCTAATCATCACAAGAATATTGTTATGCCAGCTATATTATGTGTAAGTCTATACGTATTCTGTTAGAAGCTTATCTCCTCAGAAGCGCTTTAAACTGGACCTAATTATCACAATAATCCAACCATTCACAAGAAGATAGCCGATTGCTTGAGTTTAAAACCTTTTTTTTTTCGTTTTTGTTTTTCTGGACTCCCCCTTGAAGAAATTTGAAGCAGTTTGACGATTGTATATTTGAAGTGACCGCGACCCCCTAGAGTGGTATGGAAAACGATATACTCAACGCTCATCATGTCATCATATCGCCATCAGCTATTTCTATTTGTCTTGACCTGTCAACTTGACATTTGTTAAAAATACTATCGTTCACAGAAAGTGTTCTTTGCAACAGACTTCCCGGGGGTCAGAAGGGGCTTCACGGTTTCCAGGGGACGGCGATAATTTTTTGGAAAAATTGGTCAAGTCTATATCACTTAAAATGACTGTCAACAAACTAGCCAATCTACTCCCACACGAAGTACAGCCTGGGCAGATGGCTAGCGATGTGCCGTTGCAGGTAAATTTCCAAGGGTTCAGAAGGAGTTTCACGAAAGGGGTGCGCGATTAAAACTTTTGAAAAGGCTGTCTTGAAGTCTGTCATTTCTAGTCTTAAAACTAGCCCATCAATCACTACGCCGGCTAGCGATGTGCCTTTACCTTACCCTTAGAGAACATTTTGTCTGTTGGGAAAATTACCAGCGACACATCACTGTTATTGGGTCGCGACTAAAATCATTGAAAAAGCTTCATAAATCTGTCTTCCCTAGTCTTAAAAATAGGCAATCTATTCTCACGCGAAGTAGAGACGTGTGCTAGATATGAGTTCAGCGGGGTATGTTTATCTTCGCGTGACGAGCACGGGGCTTAGTATTTTTTTTGATCTGGTACTCATCATACGGGGCTTCACGGTTTCCAGGGAGTCGCGCCTAATATCTTTGAAAAAGCTTCTCTAAGTTAAGGCTACTCCCACACGAAGTACAGCCTACGCAGAGGCGTCTGCTAGATGGTATGTTCACCAGCATGATGAGCGTGGGTCTTAGTGTTTTTTTTTAATCTGGTACTCGGGGGGGTCATAAGGGGCTTCGCGGTCTCCAGGGGGTCGCACCTAAAACCTTTGAAAAAGCTTCTCTAAGTTAAGGCTACTCCCGCACGAAGTACAGCCTACGCAGAGGCGTGTGCTAGGTGGTATGTTCACCAGTATGATGAGCGTGGATCTTAGTTTTTTTTTTATCTGGTACTCGGGGGGTCATAAGGGGCTTCACGGTTTCCAGGGGGTCGCGCCTAATATCTCTGACAAAGCTTCTCTGGGTCATAAGGGGCTTCACGGTCTCCAGGGGGTCGCGCCTAAAATCTCTGAAAAAGCCTCTCTAAGTCTACTCCCACACGAAGTACAGCCTACGCAAAGGCGTGTGCTAGGCAGGCTCACCGGGGCGACGCCACTCGCGACACAGAACGGCGCACGTGCCGGTCGCGAGCACCAGTAGCGTGCCCATCACGACGCAGACCGCCGCCAGCCAGGTCCGCGTGTCGAAGTGCTCCGCGCCGCTGAAGAAGTGCTTGTATAGCTCTGTGGGTGTAAGATGGGTGTTACAAAAAATGGAGATACCATGTCGCAATCGTCGTTAAAGTATTTTTTTTTTATCTTCTGGATAGACTAAAGCTGATTTGTTTATTTTTTGGAGGACTTGCAAATAAATACCTTCTAATTTGTTATGTTTGAGTTTTATTTCGCATGTTTCCTCGCTTTAGTGTGGTGAAAAATGTCGTGTTTCACTCGGCAGCAAAGCTTGTTCAACTCTCGTGCCTTAAAACCCTCGCATCGCTCAAGATTCCGTTTTATGAACCACTCGCTGCGCTCGTGGTTCAAATTCTGGAATCTTTCGCTTGCTCGGGTTTCAATATTTGCACGAGAGTTAGACAATCACTTTGCTCCCTAGTAAAACAAATAACTTATTCCATTCTAAATGTCATATACCAAAGAAGAAATACCGAAGTTTACCAACGCCAGAGATGGGAGTTGAACCCACGTCCTTAGCTTCCTTGGCTGATGGCTAAAGATGTATTCCATGATAAACTCCACCGATGTCCCGTACAAACTAGGTTTTTCTCATGTAAAAAAATCCAAAAAATTGAAAAAAAACTCAAATTATCGTAATTATACACGCGTTTGTACGGGACAACCCATGGATTACTAAAACACTCGCACACCGGCTCAGAAACTTATCCATCGTGTTTAAAGTTACAATAATATAATTTAATTGAATACAGGACCATTTCGTACAGTAGGTACCGGTCAAAAATTTAAGTTCACGCCACGATTTTGATACGAAATCGATTTTTTCGGTTATAATTTTTCCAGCATTTAAGTCAACATTTGTTGTCGACTAATATGTGGCTGATTATTGAGCTATTCGTTTTTAATTAATCGTGACTTTCGAACAGGACAACTGAGCAGCTGTGGCAGCCTTTGGTAGTCATGTCCACGCGGTGTTCATACTAATGATCAAAAAATTACAACTTCACTTGCCTCTGAATTATTATCGGATTTGATGAATAAAAGTGTCCTGATTTTATGGGAAATTAATATTAAATAGCTCTCGAGTCACTAAGACATAGAAAAAAAATTTGCTCTTAACACTGAAAAAAAACTATTGCTCGAAAGGCTATTTGTATCGAAATCATGGTGTGAACTTTTGACCGGTACTGTAAATTATTCGCAGGAAAATTTGTATAATACAATCGACATAATCCCAATCACTGCCACTGAAATATATTCCATATTAAAAAGGGGTTCAACATAATAGCGAATAGCAAATGCATTTCGTACGCAAAGAGTAACCACTAAAGTGCAACCCGCAACTTTGCTTTTAAAAACTTATCCCATTAACTCCGTAGTTAATGGAGGTGTCCAGTTTCATTATAATTATCCGACGTCAATATGACGTATACTATGTATAATGTATAAAACTCGTACAGTCTACAAAAGATGATAAAGTTCAATTTCAGTTTATAATTATAACATTTGTTTGAGAGTGGTGAAGATAGCTTTAGTTAGAGCTTACTACACCTTATACATGCAGTTTGTGACTGGGGTATAAGAATCATTCAATGATACCCCACACTATAGGATTGCAGAAAATAGTACATTACGACACAAGTGCGAAAAACATGAAATCCAAAACGAGTGGCGATGTGTTAAAACACGACCGAAGGGAGTGTTTTAAATCCACACGAGTTGCGAGTTTCCTTTTTGCACGTGTCTTGTACGACGTTTTTTTAGTACATGTGGCCTTCCGAAGTTTTGGACCTGACGTAAAATGAGCCACTTCTCGCACTACAGCGTAAAAAAGGCACCATCTGTACTAAAAATAAAATTATCGTTCCCGCTTTACGAGGGGAGTAGAGCAGGTACCCGATTTTTTTTAATATATATTTTATCCTACCGCCTATACCAATAGTATGCCTGTCCCAAATTGCAAATTTCTAGTACGAACGGCTACTGAGCTATGCTGCGGACAGGAACGGAACCCTAAAAAGACGGCGCTGTAGACCGTACCGTAACATTGTTGTTATTTCGTACAATATTTTCGAAACTATAGTTCAAAATAACAACGACGATGGTAGGTAGAATCGAAGATATATTATTTTTTAGTTTTGATCATATGAATTTACATTAAAGTCTAATGTTGTCAGAAAACGGGGCAGGTACTAAATAAAACACTTATAAAATAAAACTTTCTGAACGTATTATATTAAAAACTTGTATAATAACCCCTGAAAAGACTAGTCCTAACAAAAATGTCTAAAACTACTTCGTGACGTCACCGCGCAGCGTCCAACTTTAATGCTACACGTAAAAAAGTGATAAAAACTTGTAGAGTTGTATTTTACGTCCGGCACCCTCACGTTTTTATCTGTCATAAAGTGAAGTACTCGTACTGCTTTTAAATAAATACATTATCCGATGCTCTATATATTTTTGTACAAGTTAGTGTACCTTAACCCTTTTCAGGTCAGGGTGCTTAGACAAGATACCAATCACTAACGCTTAATCGTCAATCGTAAGCGAAAGGCAGCTAACTGTCTTTGTCGCACTAATAGGAAAGAGTGACTCTTTCCTATTAGTGCGACAAAGAAGAGAGGGAAAACTACGTATACGATACGCTACTAAGCGTTAGCGATTGGCAACTTAGCTAAGCATGCAGATCAGTAAGCGGCGAAACTGAGATGTCTCGCGTTCGTATTCCAATGAGGATTCCAACAAGAGACAGATATTTTTATCTAGGCACTAACGCAATCCAAAAGTAATGATAATCGGTAATAGTTCATACGAATATGAGTGCTATACTACTTTCATTATTAAAATTAGACTTTTTGAATTGAACTCAAACATCTAATTGAATTCAATTATTTATCGCCTAATTGTGATATAGATATAAAGCAAGTAAGTAAGATTTGAGGACAATAGGCATTTACGCCAAACATCCGGATTTTTAAACTATTAGTTTTGTGGATTCCGATATTGCAGCCCTACCCGCATTTATATCCTGCATTATCTAATACAGATTATACCCTACGATAAATATTGCCTGCAGCACAAAATCCCAAGTGCATTTATCGACACGTTTACTTTAAAAACTTACCGAAAGCCAAAGCCCCGCTAGGAAACCTAGATCCAGCTTAAACTTCCAAGTCGCATATATCAGCGTTTCGTTCCTGCTTTATCTCGACGGATTACGGTTAAAAATGGCTTGACTTAGCTCGTTTTAAGAGTTGCACAAGTTGCCGGTCACTGCAGAATGATCAATTACCTGAAAAAAGAAAAAATAGTGTTGATAAATAATGGCGGTTGAGAAATGTTTGAAACTGCATTGTCATTCTTTTTTTACGTTATTTTAAAATAACGGCATTTTCGCGAGACGTCGTGTTTATTATCATATATGAGATAACTCGGGGCATTTATACGAAAGTGATGTAGCAAAATATTTTATCGACTAAAAATATATCGATGTTATTGTGAATGACAACATCAAAATGTTATTCGGCATAAATAAATATTAGGTACTTACTCCTGAATTAAAATAAAAAATAAGTTTAAACGGTTATTTACGCGTTTATTTTAAAATAGTTTTCAAAATATACAATAAATATTAAAACATCAATATTTAAATTGTCATTTCGATTAAAATGACATCTGCATACTTTTACTATCTGAAGAGGCCCGATATCAGATATGACAGCGAACCTCTGTACTGTAATCCAGAATGGTTAAGGTGGATTCGACCCTATCCCTGCCGCTTATCTGCTAAAAGATGGCGCTACAATTGCACAAACACCATATTTTCGTCATTTTCTGCTAAACCGAAGATCAGAGTTAACATGTTTTGAGATACGCGCAAGGAGCAAAAAATCTAATGTACAAATTGATAGCAACCTGCACAAAATACTGTTCTTCTAAATCGCAATAATGCAAAAACTAGAAAATTATGTAATTTTACCCTGTAACGCACACTACTACACCTCCCGTCAGTACCCAATGTCAGTTGTACAATCATTACTCATCAATCAACTAGATGGCGCCAGTTAAAAGAACAGCTTTTCTAAATGGTCTAAGTTCTAACTAGAGGGCGCCAATTAGGAAATGACTTTATATTGTATTGTATATTTGTGAAGCAAAACCAACTGTTGGTTTGGTATTAAAATCGCTACTTTTAACTGTACAGATATAACAACAGCTGTAGTAAAGAAGTTATTCCCGTACTCTTCGGGATTACCCGGATAGGTATTAACCTATCCGTCGCCGTTATGTACAACTCTTTAGAGTATTATATTTTTTGGTACAGCTACTTACTGGTAAATAAAATAGTTATCAAGATAGTTACTTATGTCCCAAAACACTAGTATTTACCGCAGCGGGTCTCTATTCGCTAGGAACAATGTGGCAATATAATTACGAGTATAGATTGACCTAAGAAATTCATAGTATTATACTTGATCAACGGCACTAGCACATATCGTGCATGACAGGAACCTTGTCGCGGCTACCCGTCCCTTTTTGATTACATTGATTCAAAAGAGATGAGAAGTTGCGAGCAGGTCACAAATTGCTGCCAATATTGTTGTACAAGATGTGCTAGGGCCTCAAGTATAATAAGTAATAAAATGTGTAGGTATTTTGGGTAGTTCTATGGAGTTAGAAGATTGAAGAAATATATTCATTAGACACGTAGTAGTAGACCAAATTGAATGATCTGATGGACATTTGCCGACTTGCTTTATTACCAACTACGATACTGATGATGTACTAGTGGTTTATCGGACATTTAGATTTTAGACCTTGTTGGAGTAACATTTATATTACTAAATGTTAGCCTACATACCTACTATGTTAGTCTCCAACTAACATTTTACATTACATAATATGTAAGGATAGTGTTATCCTGTCTAAGTTTACCTACATTTTCGCCTACCATCCCATAAGATGCTAATTAGATTGTCCGATATCAATTAAAAGTAGGTTAGGTACGAGTACTTACTTAAATACAAACGCAACGAAGATTTTCCAGACACAGGCGAACAGCTGGACGCTCAATTTTCGGATGCTTTATACCATATAAACAAGGTGCTGTATTTCCGTTGTCAGAGAGGTTTCAGGAGTATTAGGATGCAGTGTAGTTAGACCCCCTAGAGTTTAGTTCATGTTTCAGAAGTACCTACTACCTAGGCATGTTACAGTAGCTAATACCTACTATTTTACGCGGTTTCAACATTTTTCATCACATTTGCTTTCTAAGCGCGCCATTGCTTGTGCATATTGCAGTGGGAGTAATAGAAAAGTGAAATTCCTTAGGGAATACCAATATTTCGTCTCATAACATATTCTTTGTCTGCAAGTGCTATAAAAAAACATTGTATGCATCACAATCGGTAAGAGGCATACCTACTAACTCGAGTCATCAAAAGCCCTCCGCCTACGGCGTCGGGCTTCTAACACTCTCGTTAGTGATACTGTACTTACCTCCCTAGATGCACAATGTACTATTATCGACCGCTCTGAAACATTTAAAAACCTTCTAGAGGGACTCTGTATTCCAACCTCACGGGAATGTAGGTATTTGTTTCTTGGCCACCTATTTAGTATAGCCGACGGCAATGGTCAAATGGTTGATAGTGGCTGTTTTCCTAGCTGTAGATGTTTGTCTGATAGCATTGCAACAGAATGTATTATTATAAATTTTTGAAGGTAGGTAGGTGGGTACTTCTTGAACCTAGTATCTACAAAACGTACTAGAGAGGGAAAGGATACTTTCAGGCACTGTGTGCTTACCATAAGCTGCCGCTGCGTTTTTAACGCGGACTTACTTTCCATCCCGGCCGTAATCGCGTCTTGGGGCGAGCCACCCGTATAGAAAGCACCTATGTAAGTCCGCGTTAATAACGCAGGGGCAGCTCATGGTACGGCTACTGGTTCCACAGGAGGCGAATAAGGGATGATTTGTCGACTTTTTTCTCGCTCACTAAACAAAGAGTAGATATAGATCCTATGTCAGTAAAATTAACAAATATACCTATATACAGGGTGGTCCAAACCTTGACGTCAAAAAATTTTTTTTAGGTTCCCTACGTCATGGGCTATCAGAATATACCCCATGTATGTTAGCCGATTTTTTGTAGTTTTCGAGTTATGAATTTTTGAAAATTTTTTTTTGAGAAATTCTGTAATGAAGAAATTTATTGATAAAAAAAACTATTGGGTTTTTTTAATATTTTCTTTTTGTAAAAGTATTACTACAAATAAAGCATTTACTGACAAAAAAATTAGCGCCCTCACTTTGATACAAGTAGGATAAAAAATACCAAATTCAAATTTTTACGTCAAAATAGCATTAATGTGCGTAAATAAAAAAAAAAAACATATCCCAAGGACTTTTGGGAATTTAAAGACTGCCGTAGACCTTAAACCTTCGTAAAAGCAAAAAAAAAGTGATACTTAATAATGAGGATTTTTCGGAGGAGTCGGTCAAGTAAAATTAAAAAAGCTTAAAATTTTAAAGTAGTACAAAATTACTTGTATAACTACACAAATTGAAATTCGTGGTATTTTCTGTCTTTATTTATTGATAAGAACAACAAAACAGATGAAATTTTACTTCATTTTTAAATAAAAAATTTAGAAACTTTTTTTTAAGTTTATTTGATCGACTACTCCGAAAAATCCTCATCATTAAGTATCACTTTTTTTTCATTTTACGAAGGTTTAAGGTCTAGGGCAGTCTTTAGATTACCAAAAATCCTTGGGATATGTTTTTTTTTTTTTTTATTTACGTACATTAATGCTATTTTGATGCGTTTTTAAAGTAAAATTTTGAATTTGATATTTTTTATCCTACTTGTATCAAAGTGAGGACGCTAATTTTTTTGCCAGTAAATTCTTTATTTGTAGTTATACTTTTGCAAAAAGAAAATATTAAAAAAAAACCCAATTATTATTTTTTTAATTAATAATTTTCTTCATTCCAGAATTTCTCAAAAAAAAATTTCAAAAATTCATAACTCGAAAACTACAAAAAATCGGCTAACATACATGGGGTATATTCTGATAGCCCATGACGTAGGGAACCTAAAAAAAAATTTTTGACGTCAAGGTTTGGACCACCCTGTATATGTAGATGATCGTTGGCTGTTCACACTGCCGCTTCCTCAGTGAGGGTTTTTAATATTTTTTTCTGACACTGGGGCGGTGATATGGCGTAAGGACCAACAAACTGTCAAAATAAATACGCGAATTTAATTTTCTATATATTTTGTGGTTTATTTATTCTTAAAACCATTACATAAGGAATAATGTTTTCTAAAATAAATAAACGTTTCCGAGTCAATTCCCATGAAATGCCTTTAGTACTTACCGTTTGGTATTCGGATTTGATAGCTGGCTGCCAAATGGGAATTATAGTTTCCCGTCTGGTAGGATGAAATGGGACTAACTTTCCCATCTCGTATCTGGATTTGGTACAAACCTGATTACAAACCGGTAATGATAAGTCCCGATTTAAAGCCAGTTACCTATTGGGATTTTAATCCCATTTCGAAGCTGGTTTGGTAGCCAATCTACTAAAGGATGAAATGAACAAAGTTCTAGTAATTTTGTTTAGTGTCAGTCATTTTGAGTTCCTGTTTTAGGGCCCAATCTTCAGTTCGGCGACCGTTTTCTAGTCGTCATACATTTATGAAATTAATAAACTCCAAATGTAACGATCCAAATGTAATTATAACGATAATGGCGAGACATTTCGAAATTATACTTCAAATAGTCTGGTCCCGCCATTAAAACGTTATAATGGCGGAACCAGGTCCTGAATTCTGTCCATATTCTGTCGATTCATATTGCATTATTTAGTACTTACTGAATTTGTACTATTTGGTACCTGTTGTAAAAAAAATTGTACTTCTTTCATTCCAAAATTATATTTGAAATAGTCTGGTTCCGCCAGATCATTTGAAGCAGACTATTTGAAATATAATTTTAAAATGGAAGAGGTACTAATTTTTTTTACAAGAGGTATCAATACCAAATAGTACTAATTCAGTACTAAATAATGCAATATGAATCGACAGAATATGGACAGAATTCAGGACCTGGTCCCACCATTATAACGTTATAATGGCGGGACCAGACTGTTTGAAGTATAATTTTGAAATGGAAGAGGTACTAATTTTTTTACAACAGGTACCAAAAAGTACAAATTCAGTACTAAATAAATAATGCAATATGAATCGATCGAATTCAGGATTTGGTTCCGCCATTATAACGTTATAATGGCGGGACCAGACTGATTGAATATAACTTTGAAATAGAAGAGGTACAATTTTTTTTACAACAGGTACTAAATAGTACAAATTCAGTACTAAATAATGCAATATGAATCGATCGAATTCAGGATCCGGTCCCGCCATTATAACGGTTACCTCCAAATACAATTAGAATTTCGATATTTTATGTTCAGTGCCTATGAATCTGACAGCTGTTTGGACCACACGCCTATATAGCGTTGCCTGCAAAAGATCGAAAACCCTAACTTACTGGCCAACGATACAGTAAATATAATAAACAGTAGCCGTACCATGACTTTACAAGTATCGGTAACATTAGGTTTTATTAAATACGTTGAGCAGGCCATCGCGCTCGCTCCTATTTGTAAGCGCGAGCACGATAGAATGCACGCACGCATCGACTAAAACCTTACGTAATTACGTATCCTTTACTTTCCAGCTCATGGCACGGCTACAGTACCTACCTACTCTTCTGTACTCTTCTGCTGAGAACTAATATTCGCAAAATTTAAATATTGGTGGCCTAAATATATGCATAGCTTAAACATAGGTTTCAATCTGTTGAGTATCGAAAGTTCATCGCCTCGTCTGTTCTTGTATCAACGTCTGTGCTATGTACAAATTGTTTTATATCCATGTAGGAATACTTCAGTAAATAGATGACGAATAGTACCTAATACCAAAGTTTGGGGCTACTATTAACGATGTAATCGAGATAATGGGTTGCCGAATGATTGACACATACATATTATAGTTTTTATACAGGGTGTGGCCTGTAACAGGAGCAAAAAATCAAATGGAAGACTCCTCTGACTGCCTCTAGTTATTCGCAAAAGGTCTCAGTGTTTTAAAGTTATTCATTAAGGAGAAACAGTATGTTAAAGTTACGACCTATGAGTGATGTATCTAGGTATCACAACATTGTACCTTATTAATGATTAAACATATTGGTAGTTCAGTGGACATAAAACTAAATGAGCTAAAAAGTTTTTTTGAACTCATGGTTTTTTAA
This sequence comes from Thaumatotibia leucotreta, assembly GCA_025490895.1. Classification (NCBI taxonomy): domain Eukaryota; kingdom Metazoa; phylum Arthropoda; class Insecta; order Lepidoptera; family Tortricidae; genus Thaumatotibia; species Thaumatotibia leucotreta. Next base: position 8,233 of record JALPQI010012860.1, on the reverse strand, counting down.
CTGGTATAGCAAAAAAATTTTTTTTTTGTGTTACATTGATTTAACTTTTTTGGTATAAGTCGACTGCAGTAAAAGTACATAAGAAACGGGAAAAAATTGTTTTTTTTTTTTAAAAAAAAATTTTTTTAAGTTTTAACTATTAAATTATGACTATTTATTGGGTTATTAGTGTACCGTTTCATTTTTTGCTCCTATTACAGGCCACACCCTGTATACATAATATATTCTTGCTCTATATTCTATACTCGGTTTGGTTAGATATTTAAAAAAAGGTAAACAATCTTGCAGTATCTTTTTATTGAAAACTACAAGTAGAAAATAAGTTTTACCAAATATACGTAATATAACAAAGGAATACAGTGATTTACATTGTTTTGATTCATTAAGTACCTAGTTTGGATTTTTAAATACATTTTTCAATAAAAAGATAGTGCAAGATTTTTTACCTTTTTAAAATACCTAACCAAACAGAGTACAAGTGGGACAATTTTTAAATTTTGTTTACAAGTGTGATGTTTGCGCCGGTAACCAATTACAATTATGGTCTCGTTTATACACTTTTCGACCCAGCGAATATTCGAGCCGGTAGCAGTCGAGCCAACGTATATTTACCCGAGATTATGGGATGACAATCTCGGTCACAAATATACGTCGATTGTCCAATCGAAACATTAATTTTGATTTTAGGATACATTATTTCTACGATTTTCGACACAGCGAATATTCGATCCATAATAGCCACTCAATAGCTTTTTGTAACTGTGGTTACCAGCTGTCACTCTTATTTTACATAGGAATAAAAGTAGCAGTTGAGCCAACGGACTTTAAGATACTCCTATAGTGCGTACGTATCTCAGTTCCGATTCAATAGTGACATACGAGGTTACTAAGAGTGGTGACAGTTTTCATAAGAACTCTACCTGAACTTCACTCCACAGAATGTGATATTTTTCTGCGCGAGTGCAAGACTGAATTTTCATAGTAGAGGAGAGTGGGGTACAGTGGATCCCTTTTTTTTTACAAATGTTGTAGTGGTGTTATTTTTATTTGTAATTTTCTAGATACCTTATTGTCCCACCTATTCCTTAGAGGACACATTTTCCAGCACAAGTATATAATTTACATATAGCTTTAAAATCATTTTCATTATAAAAAAGTGAACTAAAGTTACCTCTTCAATCAAAAATCACAGAACAGTTCCTAGTTTGAGGTAAAAAAACCAAGAACAAGACTTTTCAGGTATAATTGAAAGTATCTTCCGTTATTTAGTTACTCCAATATTAGTATCACACAGATGAGCAAATTCGTGAAAAAAGAATACCGGATTATTAAAGCGATAAATAAAGCTAATGCAAAATATTCACAGTGCACCTTTATTCACTGTACCCCACTCTCCCCTATTTTTCTGCACAGTCTGGTTGGTACTGTATGCAGATATTTTCTCGCATAATGCATTCGCATAACATAGTTTGATGTTGGTGTTGAAATGTAGACCTCTTTAACTCTTGTCGGTTTCGATCACCGACACTCATGTCGAAAATGCTCACTTTCATCACTTGTATTCAGTAACAATATTTATTCGGCAAAACACAGCTCATAATAATGTCGAAAATTAAATAGTATATAAACATTATACTTAATTACAAATATATGAATGTTTCTTGTCACCAAGTTCAATACCATTTTCTTGAAACGTGTTCCGTTACATTTTCATTAGGTTCTTTCCGCTGAAGTATCTTCCCAATCTTCAACTGTATTTCAATATTCAACTGAAAAAATATGATTGTATAAATATAAGTATGGTTGTGAGATTAACAAGCCAAAGAAAAAGGCAAGTGTCATGATTTGGCAAGTAACGATTAAGTTAGCGTTTACTCGATACGTAAAGTAGGCGCTCGGCGCTTGATTCATGATGTACTGGAGCATCATGTGAGCGTGATAAAATGCTTTATGTATAGAGTAAACTCTAACGCTGAACAAAGTGTGCCCCGCCTGGAAAATGCCAGTGTTATGACCAGCCAGGTCAACAGATTTGACCCCGTGTGACTTTTTTTGTGGGGTGAGGTGAAACGGCGAGTATACGTTGAAGAGGCCCAAGTCCAATAATAAGAGCATTTTGATGAACTTAAAAGTGAAAACTTGTGATGGGAAATATCGAAGGAAACATTCATGTAAATTATTTAATAAGCATGAGAAATGGACTCCATTAATTAGGTATGTTTTTTTGATTCCAATCATTGTACATAATAGTAGTTTATGCAACTGTACGTAATGCCTGATTACGTATAGTTGCATACACTACTTTATCTACACACATATCATAAGTGCTCTAAGATGCGTTCAGAAACACATGCACATTACCGCCGCCGCTTTTCCAACCCGCCATGCCGCGTGCGATGACGTTTTAAATAAATAGTTGCCAGTTCGTGTGTTTTGCTAGTTATGCACATTGATAATGCGCAATGCGTCCAAATTTCCTGTTAGGTTTGCGGATAAGTTAAAACATTGGTATTTCAGTTTTTTTGTACCTACTAACAAAAAATGCTAGTATTCTGTAACTTGGACTACTATTACGTATGTTGATTTTTTGTACTGGTGAAAAAGTAACCCATGTATATATACATATATATACACATATATATATGTGGTCATATGTATATGTGGTCTGTCAAAAAAGTACCTATTACTGGAAAATAAACCTTGAAAATAAAATTCAAATTTCAATTACATTGGTGACAGACGTCCTTTCAGGACGCCTACACAGATCAGGGGATAAGGTTTAAATTTATCAACATTATTTATTTCTCATTTCTAATACCTACCCTCCATACTTAACTTTAGTGGGTATACCTGCTTAGCCAATTTTGCTATTTGGTATTGTCGCTTATTGGAAAGGATGTCGATTAATTTAACCATACCGATAACTCTTTTCACAAAATAATTATTGCAGAGTGATTTAAAAATGCCACGAAGAAAAAAAACCTGTGACGAAATGGAGCTGTGGAAAAATATTATCCTGAATTACATGCCAAATTATACAATTATGTCACAGGGTGGATACGGCATACAAAAACTAAATCTGACATTTGTCTGTGCCTATGTGTGCGTACGGGTATGTTTGTATACGCGCAACTCGCACAATCACGCAACAGGGCTGCCTCAGATATGGCAGATTAACTAGTTGGTACTTAAGTAACAAATGAATATATACTTTAACCTGTACAATACACATTTACTAATTTCTAAGTTAGTATATAAATAACCGACTCACTTTCACCACAGAATAAGTAATTATAGCACATCTCCAACTCTAACGGAACAGAACAACGCAACCCAAGGAAACTATTGTTTTTCTCACGTCCAAGAAATATCACTTTTTTAACACCATTTTATCATTGTTACACGTGTCATCTACATAATAGTTACATATTGTGATAAACATTTTCATGTTAGTTTTAACATCTGCTTCGATAATATTGATGATGATTTTAACCAGCTTCGAGTTCCCTCGCACTTCCTCCAACTTCATCATCAGGCCTATCTTGTGGTATTTGACCCAACTGCTAATCCTAAAAAGCCAACACAACATATCATTATCATTAACCAACTCCAAGTTTCCTCGCACTTACTCCAAATTCATCATCAGGCCTATTTTGTGATATTTGACACATGCTCACCAAGAGGATCCTAAAAAGCCAACAGAACATATCATTATCTCAAACCAACTCCGAGTTCCCTCGCACTTACTCGAAGTTCATCATCAGGCCTATCTTGTGGTATTTGACCTAACTGCTAATCCTAAAAAGCCAACATAGCATATTATTATCTGAAGCCAAGCCAAGCTCAAGCCAATTCATCATCAAGTCCATCTTGTGGTACTGGACCTAACTGCTCACCAAGAGGATACTAAAAAGCCAATACAACGTACAACTATCTCAAGACCTCTCCGAGTTCCCTCGCATTTCCTCCAAGTTCATCATCAGGCCTATCTTGTGGTATTTGACCTAACTGCTCATCCTATAAAGTCATCGTAGGATATCATTGTCTCAAACCTACTCCGAGTTCCCTCGAACTTCGTCCAATTTCATCATCAGGCCTATCTTATGACACGGAACCCAACTGCATACCAAGATAATACTAAAAAGCCAACATAACATTTATCGATGTCAAATCAACTCCGAGTGCCCTCTTTGGTATATGACATTTAATATTTATAATTTATATAGTATTAAGTAGTGTGACTACTGGAGAAAAATAAAAAGTACAAATCAAAATATTTAGTTAATAAATAATTTGATTTGTGTTTTCACAATAATATATGTTAAATATTATTCTAACAATAAGTGTCTCCCTGGCACAATTATTAGGAGTTTTCAAGAGATTTTTATCTATTTCTATATTGCATAAACAACCGCTTTTGATGACAAGGTCACATACCTAAAGACACCACATACCATAAGGTGAAAGTGCAAATAAAACATCATCATTTTACGTGTCCTCTGTAGATACTTACCGTAAAATTTAATTTTTTTCATCGTTCTGTCGGTGGTATAAAAATATACATGTACATGCCACATTTAAGCTTTCTAGTTGATACTAAAGGTGCATGCAGACCAAAAGAGCATTCGCTGTTCTATCCCCCACTCTACGAAATCAACGAATCTCGTTTCGTGTAACGATCGAATTTCGTAGAGTTGGGGGTTAGAACAGCGAATGCTCTTTTGGCCTGCATGCACCTTAACGATCGCCGAGCTTAGCCACGGACGGACAAATAGACACACATACTGGATTATAAGGGACTGTGGGTTGAACTCCCAAATCTTTTTCTTATAATGAACAGACGGTCACCTTCATCATCATCATCACAGAGTTATTCACTTGTCGTTGGAGTATCTCCCAGCCCTCTCTTTCCCGTGCAAGATATGCATAACGTTTTCTTGTCGAGTTTTTTTGCCATGACAGTAAAGGAAAATACATTTCTTTTTCTTTATAATTGTTGAAATGGAAATACAATTTACTCTACTGTAGACTTACTAATTGAGCATAATTTAATCTAACAAGGTCGCAATTCTAACCTAACCTAACCGAAGCCACTTTGCCATAGCAGTGAATTACTGCTGACTTGCTGAGGTCGCAGTTGTATCCTAACCTAAACCACTTTGTCATAACAGTCAATTGCTGATAAGGTCGCAATTGTAACCTAACCTAACGTACTTACATTGATATAGTAGTAATAGTAGTGACTTACTAATAAGGTGGCAGTTCTAACCTAAGGCACTGGTCTCACCGCGAGCTATCGGTTAAAAAACACGAACAAAAGATACGCACTCCCGTGTAAATAAAAGATACACTCTCTTTTTAACCGACTTCAAAAAGGAGGAGGTTTACAATTCGTCGAAATCTTTTTTTTTTTTTAATGTATGTTCCCCGATTACTCAAAGACGCGTGGACCGATTTGAAAAATTCTTTTTTCGTTTGAATGAGTATACCTTCTAGTTGGTCGCATTGTCACCGAATCCAGATCTGATGATGGGATCCTGGAGAAATCGAGGGAACTCTTCAAATGTTGTAGGCACACATGACATTTTTCATTTATTTTCGAAGACTATTCAAATATTTGCGTCTAGTCATGAACTTTTACGTTGGTGATCTGATGATGGAAGGTACAACTCCTTAGCAATTAGGAGTTGGGGGATAATTCTTTAAGTATAACATATTTCGTGTATTTTGGAAGCTATTTGAGTATTTGCCTTTAGGTGGTCATCCTTTCATGTTGGTGAGCTGATGATGAAAGGTACAACTCCTTAGAGATTAGGAGTTGGGAGACAATTCCTTAAATATAACATATTTCATGTATTTTGGAAGCTATTCGAGTATTTGCGTTTAGGTGGTCATCCTTTCATGTCGGTGAGCTGATGATGAAAGGTACAACTCCTTAGAAATTAGGAGTTGGGGGATAATTCTTTAAATATAAGACAGTTCATGTATTTTGGAAGCTATTTGAGTATTTGCATTTAGGTGGTCATAGTCTCATGTTGGTGAGCTGATGACGAAAGGTATAACTCCTTAACTATTAGGAGTTGCAGGATAATTCTTTGAATATATCTATTTAAGTGTTTGCTTAGTAGTTATGACATGTTGGTTAGCGGTAAGTGATTCTTTAAATAATATAGGCATGCTAAGGCTGTTACCTATAATCTTTGAAATTATTCATACTTGCTGATGATACAATGTATATCTCCTTCATAATGGGATAATTCTTTGAATATTTAAGGTATCCAGTTCAGGTTTTCTGGCCTATTACAGTGCAGTACATTCTAATTATAAGTATTTAGAGCATACTAAATAACGATTTTACACTACTAAAAAGCAAAAAATTGGCTTGGCACCGACTTCTAAGAAATCTGTAGCGTACCTAGCCATAATATTTTATTTCAATGAATAAGGTAAAAGGTTTAAAGGTTTGTGTAGGAAATCCTAAGAAGTAGGAACTAAAATTATTTTTGACTTTTTAGTTTGGGCGAATTTTTGAAGGCGGTTTTATTTTTATTTTAAAATATTTTATATTTACACGGGAGTGCGTATCTTTTGTTCGTGTTTGTCGCCGATAGTTCATAGCTTAGTAGCTCGCGGTGAGACCGATGCCTTACCTAACCCACTTTGTCCTACCCAGTTCTAACCTAACCTAACGTACTTTGATACAGTAGTGACTTACTAATGAGATGGCAGTTCTAACCTAACCTAACGTACTTTGATATAGTAGTGACTTACTAATGAGATGGCAGTTCTAACCTAACCTAACCCACTTTGTCCTACCCAGTTCTAACGTAACCTAACGTACTTTGATATAGCAGTGACTTAATAATGAGATGGCAGTTCTAACCTAACCCACTTTGTCGTAGCAGTGAGTTCCTAATGAGATCGCAATTGTTCTAGTCTAACCTTACCCAGTTTGCCACAGCAATAATGAACGGTAGTCAAGATCGTTGTTCTAACCTAACCAACCAATCACCTCATCTTTTTCTTAACATTGTCTTATTACATATCGTTATAATAAGTATATGTACCAAACCCAATCTACCATAATAGATAATGCATTTCTGCCTAACGTAAAATATATGTATGTGAAGTACGTTTCGGAGAGTTGTATACACGGTGTTACGTCAGCATTCCGAAAGATTTTAATGCTGGATTCCTGACCATATTTAGAGTCTTTAATGTTATATAAAATTTCCTGGATTCGGCTTGGTTTCAGAGATAATCAACCTTTTTTCGAAATAAGTTTTTCGACGTAACTCGTCATTTAAATTCTTTTGAATTACAATGCTACCACAATGTGTTCTAATATTACCACACCTTTTGCCTGACAATCAAAAAATACGAATAGACTTGACGAAATAACCTGTACCTAAAAAAACAATTGAAATAAATAATTTAAACAAATTGTTGTTGTGATAAAAAGTACTGGAAATGTTAAAAAGTATTAAAATTTTTTTTGGTGGAATTGACATAAGGTCTCATAATATTTTGTGTTTATTTTGATGTCTAGAATGCATAGTTAAAACCTTTGGCAGTGCTCGCGTAACACCGTGTATAATTATGTACCTATGCCAAAAATATGGACATCCAATTTCTGCGAAATAACACATGACCTAAATAATAATATGCCAAAATAGTTTCTGGCAAAGTAATATTCTAAATATTGTTTACAAAAATTGATTATGCCAAGTCTCTTATAACATAAGCGTTTCGAAAAAAAAATGCCATGTAGAGGGAGCCCTAAACAGACAGAGAGACAGACAGACATACAAACAATGATTTTGAAACTTTACAAAATAAACACACCGTCAGGTGGGCATCAAGTCATGTGGTAATTCTTTATGTATGTCATAAGAAAAGTTATAGTAACTGTATATTGCAAGCACTGCACATCCCCCCGACAGCATTAAATATAATTGCTGTACCCACGATCACGCTGACTTAATACACTTATTTTAATTACTTTATTCGTTAACGTTTATACGTCCGTAGCTGATACTCTTCATGCGTTGGTTTACAGTAAATTATATCATAACCATAGATCAGTGATTTTATTTATCACATCCACCATCAAGAATGGGGCAAGTGTTGGGCTCATACGGTAACTTAAACTCAGATCACATCATCAGTCTATAATTAGTCCACTGCTGGACAAAGGCCTCTCGTATTAGGTACCTAAGCATACGGACGCATT
>JALPQI010012859.1:0-51375 GCA_025490895.1 Thaumatotibia leucotreta | reverse complement strand
CATTTATGTAAGACACGTTATAGGTTTTGTTATGTTTTTTGGAGAAAACTAGGAAACTTTGGTTCGTTAAGGCACCCTGTTAATAAGATAAATAAATGAAACCTCTTTAGTCATAATTCTAGAACCGCGGGCCGGTTTGTGGAGGCCTTTAATAAGGCCATGACAGACAGTGTTAAACAAACATCTTGACAGGATATTACTGATGGATGATGGGATGATTATTTAGAAAATAAATTATAAAGTTCTTTTTTGTTCGGTAAACGTTTTTTTTTATTCCTAGTGAAAGTTAATTGTTTTGATGTTAAATTAAAGTCCCTTAAATATCCGTGACTAATTTAATAACAACGTATATATATTAAGTAGCAATTCATTAAAGAAATGATTAAGAATTTACTTTCATATTTTATGTTTAGCTTTGAATTTAAACTAACATAAAGAAATTTGTTAAATGCATCTGGAATTACCGTAAAAGAAACTTAAACCAAAAAGTATGTAGCAATCTTATCGAATCCCAAAACAGGTAAATACAAATTTCTAAATACTCGATTATTGACCGGTATTGGCGGTATTCGTATAATTCATAATGTATAGTCTACTTCATACGTTCCGGCGAGGTACCGCAATAAAGAACAAATGTAACAATATTATGACATAACGATGATATTTGTTGGCAAGGCATTGCTTTATAAAATGATACCGCCGCCTAGGAACCATAACTCGCATAGCAAAATTAAATGTGTACAAACTAAAGAGAAGGTTATTTTTTTTGTCTTTTAAGAACCTAATAATTAGGTAATAATCAGTGATCGGTTTTTTGGATTCCCCCGGCGGGTCTCCTATAGTAACTTGAATAATAGTCAAGAATTATTTTACTATCTTAAACAGGATGTTCTAACGATATCACTATAAGCTATCTTCAAAGAAGGTCCGAGATGGAACTACTCGTAATTCGAATTTGCTACTTGAAATAAACGTCTAAGTGCAGTTAAAATAGTCAAATAACATAAAAATACTGCCTAAACTGCAGCCCCTTGGGGTGCTACTGTCCTTTAGCTAGTATTATTGCTATTGAAAGTAATACAACATACAGCATAATATGTACATTCATGAACTTGTTACTGCAGTTTAGATGGCAATACGATACTTATTTGAACAGTAGTGTACCACTTTAAATATCGTTATTTTATTCCTACTGCGTCTTAACTAGTAATTATGCTTATTAATCTATGAAACTGGAAACGCAGTACAACACTTTTAGCATAAAAATTGTATACTGTGTTTTAATTATTTTCTTTATAAATGAGATACTATGAGTTTACATGCTAAAAATCATGAAAATCTACACCTGTACTGCATTTTAGTCAGTATCGGCCCTAAATCCGTAGCCGTAGACCATTTTACTGCGCTTTATATTGCATTGTGCAGGAAAAACTAGTCACTTACTGCTTTTGGGGTTTCGAGTTTCCATGTTCCAGTTTTCCAAATTAAAAACCGATCGATTGGGATTATGCGTTTTGATTTGCTGATTATAGATCACCAATAAACCAGAAATCGGAAAATTGGCAGTTACTGTGGTTTAGGAATTGCACGGCAGTAAAGGTCTCTGCCCACTAGACCGTAGCATACCATGACCGTAGCATCAACGTATCAGACACGGAATATGAGACGACACGGACTACTATGCCCACTATAACGTGTGTACATCGTTTCATGTCCGTGCTAAGCCCGTTTAGTGACCGTTGCATCCGCGTCTCCACCACGTATCATCCGCGTCGCAATTACGTATCATCCCCGTAGTATGAGCGATTCATATCCGTCGTTATCGTTCCATTGTCACAGTTTTATCAGTTGCAAATTGTTTTCGCACCCTTTAGACTACTATCGCTGTGCTAGTATTTTCCTAGGAGTTTATTTCTACACCTATTTTTCTGAGCAGACATCGTGAACTGCGATCGAAATCCATTGAAGTACCTACTAGAGTTGTTACTGAGTCAAGTCAAAGTCAAAAATTATTTATTGAGTAGGCTTAGCAACAAGCACTTTCGAATCGTCAGTTATGCTACTTATACTGTATACATTTATAAGGCGGAATGTGTTTATTTATCAATAATATTATTACAGTATTAAATTACACTTATCATTGTCTAGGTAACCTAGGCACTGATAAGTGTAATCTATGATATTAAACTAAAACTTCTTGGAATTGGTAAATATATTGTCTATATTATGAGAGTACATATATGTTCTTGTCATGATTGTCAATGTGACTCCGTCAAGTACTGGTTTTGTTTGATTATTTTTACATCTTCTAATAGTTTTGGAATAATAATTAATTTTAAATAACAATGAAGCAGCTGCTAAAGAGCACAGGTTTTTCGAAAAAAAAAGATATCGATTTTGTGTACATACTGTAATAAAAATCTAAAACCAATAAAATTTATTTTAGAAAGCCACATCAAAAGCATGGTTCTTACCATGTAAGAAAATAAACAAATTGTGCAATCTATCTGGATAAATTCGTTAAGTTATATGACTGTTTCAAAATTGATATTTCTTTTAATTATTTTCTTTGTAACAAACGAAGTAATATTATTCAATCTCGATGAAAATATTCGCTTTGCGGGTTTACAATCAATTAAGTAAGTTTTTTTTTCAGAAAATAGCGATGCTGATTATATTGTTTCCGTTGTCTCGCCATAAGAAAATTATTACTCACTATCAAAAGTGAAAAATTTGGAGAGTTTTGGATAAAAATTGTAAATACAGTACAAAAATGTAAATAGAACCCGTATGCTCACCGTTTCGCCGCCTGCGCACACCGTACCGGCAACGTTGCGTGCCATGCACGTAGCGTGTCGGGGCCGGCAAAATATTCTCGCCGACAATTCTTGCCGGTCCGTGCATGGCACGCGACGGTGTTGGCCGGCGACGGAACGTCCTAGTGGGCATAGTCTCATACTTTTCCATACAAAGAATATTTTTTTGTCTGATACGTTCATGCTACGGTCATGGTATGCTACGGTCTAGTGAGCAGAGACCTTAATGCGTCTATACGCATAGTTTACTGGAGAGGCCTACATCCAGCGGTGGACTGTCATAGGCATCAGCCTAATACATGCATCATCAGATGTATGTATGTATGATGATATTGATGATGTTAACACACTGTATATCGATAACACGGGCATCCCTAGCAGCCGTCGGCGACCACGCGCGTGTCGCTCGCTAAACTAAAACCGCGCCGTTCCGGTCTCGCTGTTCTACCGACAAATTTAGTACTGGACTTGGAAAAACTAATCTAATTATTCTAAAATAGATATGATAATAAAGGACCATAAGCAAATTTGTATGTCTCATTGAATAGGTCTTGGCAACCTGATGATTTGTTACACGATCAGGGCGCTTAGACAAGTTGCCAATCGCTAACGCTTAATCGCCAATCGTAAACGACAGGCAGCTAACTGCCTTTGTCGCACTAATAAGAAAGAGTGATAGAGAGGGAAATCTACGATACGCTACTAAGCGTTAGCGATTGGCAACTTGGCTAAGCATCCAGGATCGCCCTAAATATGTATGGTTTTTTTTTGGAAAATTTAATGTTAATCTTTTTTGTTTTGAAATGTTAAGCTCTAAATCTTACAACTGAAATCTCTTACTTCGGTTGATTAATATGTATGTATACCTGTATCAAATTGTATAGATTTCTAGTACTAACGGCTACTGAGCTATGCCGCGGACAGACAGACGGACATGGCGAAACTATAAGGGTTCCTTTTTTACTTCGGACCTCAAAAAAACTGGGGAAATCTAATATTTTTACTCTTCTGGATTTAATTTTTTTTTACCGATCATCTTCATCATATCAGCCGAAAGACGTCCACTAGGTACTGAACATAGGCCTCCCCAACAGATTGCCACAATGGCCGGCCCTGTGCCACCCGCATCCAGCAGACCTTCACCTTTTTACAGATATATATATCTACGTAAATAGATACTTATTGAAGTGAATGTAATGAAATGTAAGAAAACAATCATGGTATTCATCGTATGTGAAAAGATGTAGGTAATTAGGTTCTTAGGCAACAAATTGAGATGAAATTCGCAGTGCCCAATCCCTGATTTTCAACATAGCTTAATTTAAGATGGTGTAAAAAATACCATTATAAACGAATACCCATACAGTTTCGGGTATTTCACAACAATAATACAGATCGTTACATAATTTCAAAGCAAACAATCATCACGCTTTATAACCATACAAAACACTTAATTTCCCACCTAATTAGTCCCCCTTCAAATTGTCCCCGCAATTAAAACGCTATTTTAATTAATCCCAGAGTATTGTTACTTAATGTCATGTACCAATTCCTTTATCGGCCCGATCAGAGTTATATCTGTGATATACCGGGTGATAAAGTAATTCGGGCTGGCCGGAGTTTCATTAGCTGCGATTTTGATACAGTTTAAGTTTCTTTTCTGTTAATTAAAATCATTAATTGTAACAAAACGGTGCTTTTGCGTAACCGTATCGGCAGTGTGTTGCGAGCGATAAGCGGTAGCGATTTTATTGCCCTGTGAGCGGAGTCATTAATGACTCCGTTTAGCTTTCACCGCTGGTGGCACTTGCAGCCGTAAACTACATACTAACACTTTAGCAGCAATTAACGTAAAACTGAGCCATTAATGAGTCCGCTCAACTCGCGGTGGAAAGCAAATTCAAATTCAAATGATTTATTCATGGTAAAAACATAAAGTTAAAATAACATAAAATTAGTGACAAAACAATAACACGGATAGTTTACCACGAAAAGGTCTCGCCTCAGCTAGTAAGCGTTGATCTTCCGGCGAGACCGTTTGTGGGCCACTATAGATAGTGTGATACGGCCTTAAAAAACTAAAACTGAAACTGAAAGCGGGCATTAAGATGATGAAATGGGGGGCGCGAAATAAAAAAAACTTCGGTGATAATTCGCCTCATCGACTATTATTTTGTACAGTCAACTACAAAGAGATGTATCCACGTTAGTCTTACAAAATGAAGGAACTTTTAGTATGCAAAAATTATTTACCCTTGCTTCGTGACATTTTCAGTGTTCACTAAATCTTACACTATTATCGATTTGTTTTAAGTGCAATTATTATGTATCCAACCAAACTTCCTATGAAAGTACTCCTGCAACCTTCATTTATTACCTAACAATATGTTATTACAAATATAAGTCATATTTCAATATTCTAAAGAAATGTACAGGTGTAGTGAGAAATTACTTGCCTTCGGAAACGTTCGTAAACACATGCTGTTTCAGGCAGTGTCACCGAGTCTGACTGAAGTAGCATGACAGCTATTACTGTCAGTCTCAGTGAGATAGACTGAAACAGCATGACGTTGACGAACGTTTCCGAAGGCAAGTCATTTCTCACTATATCTGTATCCATTTTGAATAGTTTGCCTTAACCTGAGATAGATGTATGCAGTGACAAGTCTGCACTGCTTTCGTGAGTTGTCAGTCAGTCAGACGTCAAAGCAATCCTTGTCGCATATGGATCAAATTTAATATTCTTTATAAGTTATAACCAGAGGGCCTATTGCGAACCACGAACGATGTTTTGCCTCTCTTTCGCACTTGCAATGTCGAACGTAAGTGTGACAAAGAGGCAAAACTTCGTTCGTGGCTCACAATAGGCCCTCAGGACCGCTACCGCGAAATCCGAAATCATTAAATCGAAAAAACTTGTCACAGTCACTCTTATTATACCCTAATTGGAGTGACAGAGAAAGTTCCTTTGCTGCTGTTCAGCGGTAGGTGCTGAAGCTAGCTAGGAAAATACGTTTGCCATTTGGATTGCAAAAACTGCATTCAACGAATTAATTACAGAATGAAAATCAAGGAAAAGTTTGCAAGAGGAAGATATTTATTTATATCAACATTTTTCTTAAATAATCAAATCAACAAAAAATCTAATCCTTAATTTAACAAAAAAAAATACATAAAATAATGTCTTCAAAGACTCAATATCTTGTGTAACTACCGTCAACATCTATTACCGACTGCAATCGATCGGGCATTGAACGAACACAGTTTTCGCAGAAGTTATCCCCTCTATAGTAATTCCATAGTTGGAACACGTGTTCTTTTAAATTTTCTTTAGTTCTTATATCTGTTGGGTTCCAATCAATCCCGCATAAGTTTTCAATCGGGTTCACGGGGACTTTTTGGTGGAAGCTTATTTAGGTGGAGGTCGTCCTGGTTTTCAATCCAAGTTTGGACAATACGCGAATTGTGCACTGACGAATTATCATGTATCATAGTTATTAATCCGTCTCCGAATACATTTTTAGCGGTGGACATCAACACGTCTTCTAAAGTTTCTTTATAATTTATTGCAATCATCCGAGTAGGTATTTCTATTAGACTTTTGTGTTTCCTAATTTGAAAATGTTTTGTTTGAATTCTATTCTGAATTTAAACTTATTGGTTACATTTCTTTGTATCATTAGGAGTTTACCTACATTTGTCAATACATATAGGTAGATAATAAAAGAGGTTTGTAAGTATAAATTAAGAAGAAACATAGTGGGATACATTATTGTTGTATATTAAACGGGTCGATGATAATGCAAGGTTTGATTGCTACTAGAAATGTCACTAACCAAGGGTAATTCATTATGGCAAATTAAAATTTACTTCATTTTGTAAGACTAACGTGGATACATCTCTTTGTAGTTGACTGTACACTATCATGGAACATATTTTGCGATTCATACAGACGTGCTAATATCGATAATTTAAAGGGCCGTATAATATACAGTAAAATGTGTGAATAGATAATTAACAAAGTCATTTTGTATTTTCATAAAAAAGTTTATTCAAGTATAAGGTCATGCGGGGCAAATACAACTATGAGGTAAATTCAACTAATGGACATTTTCTTTTTATCTGTTTTTAAGAACTTTTGGAAGATACCTAGAACATACTTTGATTTATTTCAAAAGCAACACAATAGTAGGTAAGTATGATCTTTTTACAAATTAAGAGTAGGTATTTCAATTAGTCGGATTTACTTCATAGTTGTATTTGCCCCGCATGACCTTATAACAAGATCTCAATTTACACATATTAAATCCGCCGTAGGCTTCGTCAAGACATATATCATGGCTTTTGTATATATAATAGTAGATAATTGATAAGATACCCATATCACAAGTATTATTGAGCTAACCATGGGACTAGGCCAATTTGTCCAAGTTTGTCCAAGGATATTTACAAATATATCATTTTGCACCACGCAGCGTGCAAAACAGTATTAAGCTCAGTACTTAATTGATATTTATTTGCACCAGTTACCGACACGAACACGATTAATAAAGCTTTTAGTTAATTGAAAGCTTATTTGGCACTTTCACTGTTTGCATTTACATTAACATATCGAAAGGCATGTACGCTAGAGGAGCTTTGTAAGACGCTTTCGACGTATGAAAATGGCGTCTTTTGTGAACAATTTAACTTGAACGAGTTCGATCTTACACGTGGCTACCGCAGTAAGAATAATTAATAATTAAATATCTAGGGACATCTTATACAAATCGACCTAGACCCTCGGTAAGCTCAATTAAGGCTTGTGATGTGGGTACCAAGCTACGACATACATGTATATAATAGAGAGATACATATAGATAATTATGTATATAACATAGACAGCCACAACCAAGGAACAAAGGCCGAGCGCACGCAAATTGTTTGCTGAAATCGCGAAACGTCTGGTTGATGTAACTAAAGACCGAAGAGCTGGCGACTTCCTCGCACAACGAATCAGTATTGCGATACAGCGAGGAAATGCCGCCAGCATCCTCGGTACAATGCCACAAGGGCCAATCTTAGATATAGGTTAGGTTAAGTAGATTAGTTAGATTTAAACTACGTATGTACATAAATTGTAGTTTTGAAAATAAATATATATTAAGGAACAAATATTCGTGATAAATGAATACACAAATAATGCCCTCGCCGGGTTATAGCCCCGGAAACTACAGCTTCGTAGGCAGGATCATTACCTAGGCTACCGAGGCTGACATAGAAAAATAAAGAGTACATTTTTCACCATTCCAACTCTTTCCGTGGGTGGTCGACTAAGAGATTCGTGTGTCACTAACCAGTAATTTATTGATGATGGGCAGCAGCGTCATTATAATAGACACAGCGATCGCCTGCCCATCGTGGCGATTATGGACATGTACCTCCTAATGCGTTCATATGCGTAGGAAAGGCCTATGCCCAGCAGTGGGCTTATGATATTTGGTACGAGCTCGATTTTCAGGGAGCCCCGTGCAGTTAAGTAATATGTTTGTCATAGCTACCCCAGGAACTTTTCTGTGCCTATTATAATTAACCGATTTCAGTTTTCGTATGAAAAATTCTCGCCGATTTCTACATCAATGTAAAAGAAAACATACCTATAATAAATATATTATTCTTTTCGTTTACCGCGACAGTTATTCATAAAATAAAACTATAAATCAGTGAATGAAAGTATGAAATCTGGTGCCACCTGGTAGGGTCACGTCACTACACTACCGATTTGCGACTACGATACTGAGGCTGGCATTAAAAACTAGGCATCATTCGTCGAAAAATATGTAAACTTTCCTGAACATACATATGCCCGTGGCACAAGGATCGAAACAGTTAATATAGTTTTAAAAGCGACCGTATTTGAAATGATATTGTAATGAACATATTTAAATTGGAAATGTATGAGTGTGTAAAAGCCGTACATTATTTTAATAACGAAGCCGACCAAGTTCATTAATAATCATAATAATACATCTGTATCCTGCGGATAACTTACAGATAGCAATTTTGATATGTTTAAGGACAAGTTCGAGTTATGTACACCAGTGACAATTTTTTTTTAGCAACTAAAAATACAATCGTGTCTACTTACTGCTACCATCAGATAAATCGGAGCAGCCATGATACTTAAAAATCTGAACATCATCAGAAAAATCAAACGTCATGACATCTAGGACGGCTCTGACTACTGTTCCAGCTGTTCCTACATCAAAACGCCAAACGACACGCCAAAAAATGAGAAATGGAAAATTTAAGACATAGGAACAAGCAAACAATCATTAGCACGTAAAATAAAAAGCATTTGTCAAAAAGTTTGTACACAATGCTAACTAATAATACACACTAGCGCTAATAGCGTTAGTTATCGTTTTACAATTTTGTTACAAACTTTTTAACGATACAAAATTATTTTACTGAAGATTTATTCATGATTAAAGTTTCGTAGATTTGTTTATGCGAAATAATAGACAAAAATATTGATAACAATATATAAAAAAAAGAAACGAAATAGGAAAACTACTCGTAAACTTGTTTAATAAAGAGCTACGGTCTGTTATAATTGGGTAGAGAGTTTTTTTTACATTTTGACTAGGGTCTTTCGGCATATATCTTGATGTGCGCTACCATATATATATTCATAACAACCTTGTTATATTCATAACATTAAAAAAGATATCTGGTATGTGGTTATGATATTAATAGCGTAGGTATCTTAATAGGTTCGTACCTTAAATTCTTATACAATAACAACGAGAAGAAAGCCTTTAGATCTCTATGAATACCTATTTTTATCACTTTGACAACATAGGTACCTAAATTATATTTTAATTTATAGTCACATTAGGTAGGTATGTTTACGTGGAAATTCGCGTGCACTCATTCAATATATCTATACCAATGCAACCGCGACTAAAAATAGACAGAACAATAAAAAGGGGCGTGCACTTATTCGCTTTCTATAAACCAATAAATACCCGCGGAAAGATTATAATTCTGGCCCACTGCGCCTTAAGGCTCTCGCTCAAACACGACAAAACAAAGTCACGGTAATACTGTATTAATTAACGGAGGGGCAGCAAAAAAATAAACTGGTCTAGATTACAATCAAACATATGATATGAAACATGTACAGCAATCTATTTCTATGCTTTATCTAGCAAACCAACATGTCAATAGAAAAAGTTGGCAAATTCAAAATTTATATGTGAAGGTAACGCAACGTGCTTACATGTTTTAAATTGGCGCCCTTTTCTATGGACAAAAGAGGTTTACCAAACTATATTCAATCAACAATTTTGCAAAATTAAATTAATGACTTCAACAATTTTCAAAATAAATTAAAGGCCACCGAGACTAGAACTTAAGGTTTTTGATTTAGTATTCCGACTGCTTTTCCAAGTAAGCTAGCTACAGAGGCGTATAATTCAATAGCCAATATTTCTATCAAGCAGAGAAATATCCTTTGACGTCACAAGATACAATGTGATAACTAGCAGAAATCGATGAATTTGTCAGTACAAAATAATAAAAATACCTGTATTCAGAAGCCTCAACATATTTTTTTTATTGTATGAACTTTTGTTGGGTAAATTTTGATAACAAGTTTATGATGTTCAAAACAGCAATCATGGTTTGTTTGACCGTTCACACCTCGGCCCGTTACTCTTTAAACATTTCGCCGAAATATATCTGATTATTACACAAGTCCATTTTGATAATTGGCTAAGTAACCGCGGCTCGTGCCGTGCAAAGCTTCAAGTAAATTCTTAACATTTCCCTTATAAAGGCTTAGCAATAAACTTTATTGTTGAATTCCACCATTTTTACTGTCATATTGTGCTTAATAACGTTGTAAAAACGGCGTAAATTGGTTTAAATGTAGATATTTTGCTTTTCATATGGTATTTGTTCGACCGGTTGACGGCGCGCGGGTGTTTTCTGAGGTTTTAAATTCTTACTCCTACACATTCGGTACAATGTAAAACGGTAGCTTTGGGATATGCGAGACGACAATTGCGTAAATTCATTATTAAAAGCCTTCTGATAAGATATGCTGGGTGCTTACAACATAACAATATATAAATGAACATTTTGATGTTGGTTGAAAGTGTAATACTTTATTTTAATATTCTTGGAATCATTCTGTTAAGTCCCGGTATTTTGTTTTACTTGCATGAAAATATACCACTTTAATGCCTCATAAAAATATAAATACTATGCCCTACAATGTCCAAATACAAAAAAAAATACTACCACGCCACCACGGGCAGTGTGTAGTGTGGGTAATTCGATCAAACCTATTTTAAGTAATCTAAATTTTAGGGAAGGTAGTCAACAAAAATCTTTTATGCCATGCACATTGCACAGCGCCATAACAATCATAAACGTAAAAATTTACGTAAATACTATGAAGCATTATTACACATCAAAAAATATGAACGGGTTAAGGGTGAATATCTGAGCGCTTCAACCGCCAAAGGACCATGCGTCAAAATGGTCCTGAAACCAACAGCATTGAGAGTTATGTCAATAAACAGGTCTTAAAATCTACTTTATTTCATTATGTGGGCACAAAGTCATATTCCATTGCAGAACTAAGATATTTTGTATTTTAGTCGTGGTGAGTACGAGCTACGATAAATTCATTCAGAGTTTATTTGATTTTGGGGGGTAGGTATTGAGCAAACCTAATTAAAAAATTAAGGTGGAAATATCGACATTTCCATTAATTATGTTCGTTCGGTGTCATTTCTTGTTGAATATCGTGTTTTACTTATCATCATAATATGAAAACATGGCAATAGAAGGACGCCGTTCGGTATTGCAACAGCGGCGATATATTTTAGAAGAAAACTTACCTGATTTAAATATGAATATCTCAGTTCTGCAATGGAATTCGGCTTTGTGCCCATATAATGAAATAAAGTGGATTTAAAGACCTATTTAATGACTTAAGTTTCAGCTCTGTTGGTTTCAGGACCAGGCTCCATACAAAATTGCCCATGGTCCTTTTGGTGGCATCCATTTTTCCGAAGTTTTTATTCGTTACTATGTGCTACTTTGTCATTTGAAGGAGGCACGGTACTTTATACAAGGCAAAAATGACGCCACCAAAATTAGGCGGGTGAAACGCTCAAATATTCACCCTTAAATTGATTCATGCTTGGCAAGATTAATTCAAGCTTCGGAGTGACGGCAGTAAGAATGCATTTGTTACCACCCCAACTCTTCCCGTGGGTGGTGTAAGAGTCGACTAAGGGATTGAAGTTTACTTAACCATTAATTCATCAAACATCGATCCTGGGCAGCAGCGTCATCAATCATCATAAGGACACATTACTGCGATCGCCAACCCGTATGCCCAGCGTGGTGATTATGGGCATTAGGTACTCTTAATGCTTCCATACGCCTAAGTAATAGGAGAAGCCTAAGTCCGGCAGTGGACTGTAATAGGCTGATGATATAATGTTGTTAGTGTTTCATGGGCCTTACCTCCTAATGCATCCATATCCATACGCGTAAGTTAGAAAAACACGTAAATAAGTAAGGCCTGAAATTGGAATAATGTAATGCTGATGCTTGACCAAAAAATTACCTACCTTTTTAAAGTACCTACAGCCGCTTTAAATTTGTGAATTCATATCTTTTTTTACAGAGATTAATGTTACGATCGGAAATAAAAACTCCATTTGTTATGCTGCCAGTATCGCGAGCACAATCATTACAGTAGTATCTGCACAGATAACGAAGATCGGAACAAGAACAATCGAATGGAACGCACGACCGTCGGCTCTCGTTGATCATCTTATTGTACCGTCATATGTGATCTTTGTGGCTTGTTGCCGTGCTTTTACAAAGTTTTGCGCCAGTACTTACAAGCGTTTCAAAAAAAAATACAAAAATAGACAGTGTGTGTTCTAATTTTATTGAAAAAAAATAAAAACATTTAATTATAATCAGAGATCAGACACACGTGCCTCATTGTTCGCCATAATAAGGACATCACTCCAAAGTTGATTGATTAATCATTTAATCATTTTCAGAAAGTTACCTACCTATTTGACACAAGTATAAAAACCTTTGCAAAAAGTCACCTTAAAGCTTCGAAATCAAATTTTAAGAAATGATTCGTTTAATTGTGAATTTAATCAACTTTGAGTCATGTCTCTGATTAATATTATGTCCTAGGTTGGCAAAATATCTGAAATCAGCTTTACTGAAAAAGGCCTACTACAGCGTGTAAGGAATATATAGATGATAAGGATGCAAGATTTTTGAAAGTTATAATTTTATTTGTATTTCATCTTAAGTATATTGACGACGCAAATTGATTATAAAATCCTAGCCTTAGAAGCCTTAGCCTTGTAAGAAATTGGATATCCCCGAGTTGACTGGTGGTTGCTACGACCGAGTGGCAGCGGTATAGGCATCAGCCGCGAAAGCTGAGTACCTACGTGGGTTCGATTCCCACCTCGGACGTTGGTAATCTTCGTCTATTTTTCTTTAGACATCCAATATTTATAATGATTTTTGACTTTGACATAAGGTGCATGCAGACCAAAAGAGCATTCGCTGTTCTATCTCCCTACTCTACGAAGTTCGATCGTTACACGAAACGTGATTCATTGATTTCGTAGAGTGGGGGATAGAACAGCGAATGCTCTTTTGGTCTGCATGCACCTTTAGAAGACGTGCTGTGTCCGAGCAACATCAGTCTAAAGACACTCTCTGACATTGATTTAACAGTACACATTTCCAGATAGACAGTTTTTGTTAGACGCCACTCAGTTCCCAGGCACTCTAGTATAAATATCGTAAGTTTTGAGTCAGCGCGTCGCAAAAACTTGCACGCGCAAGAATGTTCTGTGTTCTTACCATTAGCTGTAGCCGTACCATGAGCTGCTTTATTAACGCGGGCTTCCTTTCTGTCTGGCTTGCTCGAACCACGTCTTTGCAAAAATCAGTAACTTTAGGTTTTTTATGTGATGATTGCAGACAACTGAGCCCACCTGATGGAAAGCGGCAACTGAGGCCCATGGACATAGTCACCAAACAATTGCCTATGCGCTGGCTACCCTGAGGATTTAGATGGATTGCCTCTACGCCAGTAATTACACCGGCTACCGGCTATCTTAACCTCAAACCGGAACACTACTAACTATTTAGCGGCAGGTTAACGGGTAAGACGGTGGTAGCTATCCGGGCAGACCCTGCACGAGATCCTACCACCAGCAAAGGTTTTAGTCGATGCGTAAAGCAGGTCACTGCGCTCGCTCCATTACATCAGAATCCGATATCTAAAAAAACCTAACGTTACCGATACTTGCAAAGTCATGGTAAGGCTACTGTGGCCGTCAGTGCCGGATTTAGAAATTTGCCGCCTGTAGGCCATGTATATTTTGCCGCCCCTATCCACTGTGCTAATTTGAATCACGAAGTTCAAATCACGAAGATAGTCGAAACGTAAAAAAGCTTCGTACATCAGTCGTTTAGGAACACTTTGGCAGGTATTTCATTTCACAGCCGTGTGTGCGTACGGGAGCGTTCGTGGCAGGAAAGGAAATCCAGTATCCCTACCACGAACTACGAAATCCGCAAATTTCAAATTTCGATCAATGAAGGCGTCATTAGAGTGACGGAGACAAATCCCCGAGATTTACGAACTTCGATGTTCGCGGTAGCAGGCCTTCTCTTACTTTGTACAGTACGTGAACTTTTTGCCGATATGACAGTGGAGGGATGGATGCCTAGCTAACATACATACAGTGACCGATAGGTACATTGGTAGAGTAGTGTGTATGCGACGAGACTGGGGTTGTACTTTGTATGGAAATTAATAATAATATATACGACACATCCCTTACCACACAAATTCTAGATAGCGGTTCTTAAATTGGGAAAACAAAGAAGTCAAAAATTAAAAATCAGTCTGAGCACAATTAAACCATTTAATAAAATTTCAACTGGGTTTTTATAGTTACTTAAAATTATTTTTACTACGCTCAGTCGCAAACAACAAATCAATCAATATTACAATAAAACCAGAAAACATTATTATTTGACTTTAAAGCTTAACAGGATAAGTGAAAAACATTTTACAAATATAATGACAAATTATACAAATAGCCCTTAAACACATACTCAAACAAGTACCCCCGCATTGTTCCCGGCGCAAAAGTGCCCATTAAGCTCACTGCGTTGCCACGCTGAACCGCAATGGACAGTCTTTGCGCCAGGAACCAACCAGAGCGGGGGTCATGACCCCTCTCACGCAGGCGGCGCCCCAACTCACTAAGAAACGCCTTTGCCTCCGCGCACCAACAGCCTGACGTCTGTACCGCAAGTGGGACGAAAATATAATCCGCAAGCCCAGCGTACTTGCCCTTTTTGAGCCAAGCTGCTTGCTCAGCAGCCGCTCTCGCTGAACGCACAGTACGACCTAAGTGAGAGGCCGCAAAAGTGCTCACGCAAGTTGCGTCCCATACGAGGCACCTCCCCCTCTCCCAAGGCACTAGCGTCAACCCGTCTGGCCTCTTGCCATCCGACCGACTAAGTCCCGGTGGCTCCAGCACACAGGGGACATTCGCCGAAACCAGAGCTCTCCGAACTATGTCATTTAAGGCATGATGCCTAGGGAATCTTCCCACACACCGACAACAACTCAAGGCGTGGTGCCCGTTGCTCTCCACCATGGAGCCACAAATGCAAAGATGAGGCTGGCAAACATCACAGCCCAGGCGGAAAGCAACGGCCTCCCGCAACGAGTCGTTGTCGAGCAGGGTGCCCAAGTTCGGAGAAGGGAGGGCGTGCAACCAGGCACCAGATTCTGGACTAGCACCCGCAACAAGCCTGGCTCTATCGGCACCAGTGGTATTCTGCAACAGACCCTCAAAAGTTCGCTTAACGCCAACTTCGCCCCACAAACGTTGACGGAACTGCCTTTCCGGCACGGAAGCACCCGGGTTGAGCGTCTCCCAAGCTGACAAAGCATCGGCAGCGAAAGGTATGGTGGCTTTGTTACCTTCCAAGCCTAAAATCTTAGTAACCAGATCCACCACTCCCGCCGCCGATGCCAGGAAAGCCGGAAGACTCACATCCCTGACGCGCCGAATACCAAGCCCACCACTCCGGATAGGCAATGAAGCCAAGTCCCACTGGTCAGCATCCAAAGAGACATTTAGTTAACACTCCATGGACTCCTTCAACACCAAATCAAAGGAATCCACGTGTACAGGATGTAACCAGGTTGGCTCAGTTCGCAAAAAGTACATCACCTTCGGAGCGGCAAAGCAGGATTTCAACAAAGTCAGAGAAACATGTGCCGAGAGCTGCTTCAACCTTTCCCCGGCGGATCGAAGAAGTCTGCTCTCTCACCCTGAATGCTTCCGGCACAGCTATGGGGAAAATCGGAGTGCCCAATAACTGAAAGTCCTGAGTTGAAATCTCCTTGATACCGGGGAGCAAAGCATCGAACAAGAGAAACGAAGATCGAGAACTAGCGCCACAAGGAAAAAACTCGCATTTACTCGGATCGACCTCGAGTCCCAGTTCCTTCAAAAGGGGCAGCAGCACATGCAAGTCCCGTTCAACGTCCTCTGGTTTGCCCCCCAAAGTACCATCGTCCAGGTACCAAATATTAAGCGAGGAACTGGATCTGGATATTACCTTCTGTAAGGCAAGGCTAAAAATTAAGGGGCCAAGCGGGTCACCTTGCTGAGCACCGCCCTGCGACAGCACGAGAGATCCATCAAAATAAAGGTTGGAAGGGGACGCATAAGCCTGAAACAGAAAGGGGTAGAGGACGGGAGCCTTATCCAGGACTTCTGCAAGCAGAGAATCGCGTTCGAGCGTGTTAAAAGCGTTCTTGAGGTCGAGCTTGATAATAATGCTGTCTGCGTTATTGTGATCCAGCGCGAATGCTCTAACAGCATGAATGGCCGCCTCACAGCCCAGTCTGGTGCCAAACCCTAGCTGGTATGGTTGTAAATAGGAGGCCATTTCATCCCGCATAGCACTGCAACCGAGCTTGGCAGCCAGACGCCGGAATACGAGGACGAATACGCCAGACCGCGGGATTCAATTGCCCACTCAGGAGGAATGTGCACAGCTTTGCTAAGTACTCCAGTAATCGAGGCCCATTGTCTCCAGCGGATCCAGACACAAGCTCTTTCAAGTGAGATGGGCGGATACCGTCTAAACCCGCAGCAGAACCGCTGTTAAAAGAGCCGAGTGCCTGTGCAACCTCCTTCACTTTGGCAGTAAGAATAGGGCATGATCGGTCAGGTTCCGGTGGAAAACACAAAGGCCTCGAAGGGGCCGGGTGCTTAGACTGCAAGGCGGCCAACGTGTCTGCATTCGATGGTGCCACCCCATCGTCAGACATCAGAACCCGAACCGCGCCCTTGAGATCACCCTCGAACACCTTATTCTCAATATTCCTAAGCACAGAGGGCGGCCCCCGGGCTACGGACTCAGCCCCAGCAGAAAAAAAATCGGTGACACTAGCAGACACGATATTACGCTTTACTTTGGTGGTCAGATTACCAGCCCCGGCCGCTTCTGGAGCCCTCAAAGCGGAATAAGCAAATGAGAGTAAGGCAAACCACTCTGATGTTCCATTGCAATTAATGCAACTCTCAATCACATCACACATTAAAGTAATCTGATAATTAACAATTATAGAAAACTACTTTTAGTCCCATCTTGTAGCCAGGTTTGGTAGCACATATAGGTACTGTTTGGTTTGGTGTTAAAAAAAAGGTAAACAATCTTGCAGTATCTTTTTATTGAAAACTACGAGTAGAATAGTACATTACGAGATTTACGACACAAGTGCGAAAAACATGAAATTCGGTACCACCGGAGCGGCGATGTTTCAAAACACGACCGACAGGGAGTGTTTTAAATCGACACGAGTTATGAATTTCGTTTGTGCACGTGTCTCGTACGACGTATTTTTTAGTTTTGGCCCTCCGAAGTTTTGGACCTGACGTAAAATGACCCACTTCTCGCACTAGAGCCTAAAAAGTACACCATCTGTACTAAAAAAATAAGTTTTAGCAAATATACATAATATAACAAAGAAATACAGTGATTTACATTGTTTTTGATTCATTAAGTACCTAGTTTGGATTTTTATATGCATTTTTCAATAAAAAGATACCGCAAGATTGTTTACCTTTTTTTAAACACCAAACCAAACAGTATAGCTGGCTTCCATGTGAGAAAAATATTCCTGATTCGAAGTAGACTACAAAATGACATTTTTTTAGTCCTATCTTGTAGCCTTGTTTGGTAGCTGGCTTTCAATGAGAAGAATATTCCTGATTCGAAGCTAGCAATGAAACTGGATTTCTAAATCGTAGAAAGTAGCAGGCGTTTAATCTTAGTGTCAGGCATTTTCCAAACTGCAATGTATAGCGACCTTTTTTGGAAAAAGAATCCGCGTACTACACTACACAGTATTCCATAGAAAAATTTACAAAATGATAAAATCAGCGTCGCACACTGGAATATAAGAAAATCGTTCCGATTTGGTAGCTGGCCACAAGATAGGAAAACACGTTTCTCATGTCATACCCAGCTAATCTGCCGCTTGTAAAATCTGCTAAATTATTGACACAAAAAAAAAAATTGTCGCCAAATCTGCCGCCCCTAAAATCTGCCGCTCTAGGCCATGGCCTACTTGGCCTACTGGTAAATCCGGCACTGGTGGCCGTACTATTATTGAACTGACGCCACGTGACACCAGCGTGGCGGTTATCGGAATTACGTCCGTACCTATATGCATGGATAATAGAAGAAGCCTATGACCAACATTGTATACTTACCTACCTACTTTCAATTAGCATGTCACATCTGTTTAAATTTAATTTACCTTGTTTATTGTACATGTCGCTGTTTAATTGTAATTTTAAAATTTTATTACTGTGTTTTTGGCTATAATTTTTTTAAATTGTAACTTAGGCTACAAAATGTAAGCACGTAATGTTAGCAAGTTGTGTTTGCCTGTAATTGGGTGAATACTACGTCATGTTTTGTTTGTGCTATTATTTAAGTTTATATGCATACCTGGGATAACTGGGGGCAAGTTATAGGGATTTGATATCGATTAAAAAGATGTCAATATAATTATAATAAAAGATGTGCTTATTGAACATTCTCGATTACAATACAGAGGTTCGATGTCATACTGATATCGGGCCTCTTCAGATAGTAAAAGTATGCAGATGTCATTTTAATCAAAATGACAATTTAAATATTGATATTTTAATATTAATTGTATATTTTGAAAACTGTTTTAAAATAAACGCGTAACTACCCGTTTAAATTTATTTTTTATTTTAATTGAAGAGTAAGTAGTGTAAGTACCTAATATTTATTTATGCCGAATAATGATTGAATCATTTTGATGTTGTCATTCACAGTAACATCGATATATTTTTAGTCGATAAAATATTTTGCTACATCACTTTCGTATAAATGCCCCGAGTTATCCCAGGTATGTATCATATGTTTTGGTATCACACCTGTTGGCAAACCTTAATAAATAAAATAAAATAAAACATTTGACTAAACAGGGAGATAATATGTGTGCTTGTATACTATTTCAAACAGCTCAAACCTGCAGGCGATAACGATGCGATACGGAGAAGCTGAACTGTGAACATCAAAAATCGTTTTCGAGCATGTCTTTATCACGCCGAAGACGCGTACGTTAGATTGACGAAGACAAATACTCTTGTTCTGTACACAAGAGTATTTGTCTTCGTCTTCGAAGTTCGCGGTAGACCATTAGGATCTAATCAGTCAAAATGGATAAAATAACTTTTTTTACAGCCAATTACACAAGGTTACGCAACCATGCGCCGACGCATCGCCGGTGGCGATTCCCACGAACAATCCGCGTACTTTATGGTTTTAATTAAGGAATCCTAGCGGGAGCAAGAAACACGTTTCTGCAATCTATCGACTTTTTATCTAATGCGTTTCTTGCACATGGAATTATTTTCTGTAAATACCTATGTACAAAACGTTGAAACAGAACTATACCTGCGATCCACAAACCGTAAAAATATATTAGTTATATTATTTTAGTTAAATGGATTATTTTCGGTAACACGCTGAAATAAGTAAGGACATGGAAAATACAAATGTAATCAAACAGTTAAACTCACGTGTATTTTAGTCACTACGCGAGACATGTTTCAGAGAGGCTAGGGATAAAGGCCCGGCCACGACATTGGTCTAATGCGACCGGCGGCGAGCGAATCCATGAGTTGGAGCGGGATGCCGATATGGGATTTCCCACTCGCACTTATGGTTTTCCGCTAAGCCGGTTGCCTTAGACCAATGTCATGGCCGGGCCTTTAAAGCGATTCAGTTTAGGTTTGGCTTGTCAGTTTTTGACTGTTATTGTATGGAAACTATGGAACTGACACATCGTGATTCGGATAAGGTCCTAAACTGTATCGCATTAGTAGACAGTGTTAGCCCCCTAGGTCGCCATTATTAAGCCTTCTATTTTAGGATAGAGGCCTAAGAAAAAAAACTATAAAAATGGGACACATGGGGCTGCTGTAGATGCTCTAAGGAAAAAGTTTTCTTGTTTTGCCCACTCTGTATACCTATACCAATGTACCGATACGAATAAGTATGAATATTTTCCCTAATTGATAAGAGAAACGCAATACTTACAGATCTTAATGAACAATTGGCACAAATTGTACTTTTACAATCATCATCAGCCTATGATAGTCCACTGGTGGACGTAGGCCTCTCCTATTAACTATGCGTATAAACGCATTAGGAAGTAAATGCCCATAATCGCCACGCTGGGCAAGCGGATTGGCGATCGCAGTAATGTGTCCACTATGATGACGCTGCTGCCTATCTTTTATCAAACAGTGGTCAGTGACACTTCAATCCCTTAGTCGACTCTTACGACACCCGCAGGAGGAGTTGGGGTGGTGACAAATGTATTCTTAGTGCCGACACCACACGGCACAAAACTTTTACAGTATTGGCAATTATTCTGGAGAAAATCGGATCACGGTCAAGTTTGTTAAAGTTCTCACTTCCCATACCTAGTTCCCTCAAGCACATACATAGTAGGAGGTCACAAAAAATGTCCCACCACGGATATTGCATCCAAAGAGACCTAAATACCTGCCATCCGCTCGTTCCGTCACTTCCCGCGCCCTACTCTTAACTATGATGCGTTCATAGAATCTCGGCGCCCTATAGTCTACCAAAATATCTTTTACACTTCAACAAAAAAACAATCAACTCTATTTCCTGCACGTTAAATGATAAAACACAAGCATGCGTAACTTGGGTTGTATGAAACACCACATTAAGCCCGGCACTTGTTTTACAAAAGTCAAGCTTATCTCGTTAGCAACAAGCGTGTTGGTAAATGAATTCCTGAGGTGTTAACTATACCACGTTATCGTGTCATCTAGTTTTAGCAAAGTGGATTCTAATTGCTGAGCAATGAAGGCGATAAAGGCTGCAATATATATAGATTTACCATTCCGGACGTACTACTGACACAGAGATGAGGACGGCTGATCGAGAACAGTTTTGAGGCTTTGGATCTGTTCTTATGAGGATGTGTATTGACCTCTACAGTAATATTATTTATACAGAAGTATAAAAATACCGTATTTTGCGTAACTAAAGTTATCGTCAAGCATTTCAAAGCCAAAATACAGACTAACTTTGAAATAGATATACAACGGAATGAAACAACTTACATTAGGTTGACTCATTCCGTTGTTTATTTTATCATTGAGACACCCGTGTCTTGCATTCCAATAACTTTTGGAGATTATTAATGAGGCGTTTAATTAAAAACACACTTCGTTCCTTTAATAATTCATAAATATTACCACTTATATTGAACCTACACAATGTAGAAATAAGGTTGTCGGAATATAGTAAAACGTAAAAACAACATCGAATATGAATTATTAAATATGAGGCTGTTAATAAACGCCTTTGCTCTGATTAAGATCACATTTTTTAAACTTTTATGTTCGTGTCCGTCATTTAAAATGTTTGAAGACCTAAATGTACAGTCGAGTTGATAATCGAAACACTACCTACACGTGAATGGACTTATGGGGGTAGGTAGAGTGATGATTGTTATTTAACTGAAGCTTTTACTTTCAGCAAACTAAACACTGAAAGAAAGTTTATACTATTAGGATCGAAACAGCTCACGATTAATATAAAAATAGGTACCTATGTTACAAAAAAAGTGGGGGAAACCTTGAAAAAAATGGCCCAGTTATAACCTGACTTCATTCAAGGCATGCTTAGATGAACTGAATCTGCCTAATGTTTTAAAATTAATAGTACATCGGTTTATATGTATTTCTCCAATAATCATCAATTACTACAATTTACGAGTATTTTTCTATTACTTCCTAACATACTCCTAGGAAATAAGTTCCAGGATATTTCTAGACCCGAAGAAAGCCAAAGATTTATTAAATAAAAATCCTGGAAATAGGTAAAAAATGGACGGTATCCATTTCCGCGCAGACTAAGTAAGCCTTTTAATTTGGAAATTCGGTGTGTTCGTTACCCTTCGTGTTTTTCACTTGATGTTCCATCGGAAGATTAGCGCTGGCTCCCGCCAGCATCACGCTGAGATGAGACAGTTTCGTGGTTTTGTTTTTTCTGTTTTGTTAGTATACAAGGCGACATTGTTCTCCGTAGTATCGTGTTCCGGTTAGGAAAAAGGCGGAAGAAATATTTTATCTCCAAAAAAATTTTGATTTTCTATGTAGCATCAGCTATTTTAAAGACCTGCCTCATAAAAAAAAAACTTTTTCACTAGAAGCAATATTTTTCTCTCGATTGGAAAATGATACTGAACAAGCCCTTAAACGGAGAACAACCATTTAAATTTCACCTTGTGGTATGTTTTTTGTTTAGTTAATTGTATTACGAAGTCAGCGAATAAATCATCCTTTTATTCTAAGTCGCGGTAAATCTATAAATCGGTATTCGGTAGGGATTTGCTAAAAAACCGCAATTGCAGAGACAATGCCGCGCGCCGTGTCGCGCGCATCCTAATGAGCGCGGGTTTTTGCCGCGCGCAGCGTGAGAGTTGCGCGACTTGCGCGTGCGTCGCGGTAATAGGATATTATTGGATAAATTGGATTATGCGGTATGTGTTTGTAGCCTAGTCAGTAGTGACCCTGATTGCTTACGAAGCTGGAGGTCCCTCGAATTCCGTTCAGAGCATCTCTTTATAAAACACGAAAAATACTAGTTAGGGTTCCGTAGCCAAAATGGCAAAAACGGAACCCTTATAGATTCGTCATGTCCGTCTGTTCGTCAGTCCGTCTGTCCGTCTGTCCGTCTGTCACAGCCGATTTACTCGGAAACTATAAATGCTACAGTAACGAAATTTGGTAAGGATATGTGTTGTATGAACCGCTACAGGATTATGATACTAAATTGTAAATAAACCATTGGGGTGGGGGCCCTCCATACATGTAACTGAGGGATAGAACATTTTTTTTGTTGTATATAAGCGTGTGGGGTATAAATGAAAGGTCTTTGAAAATGACATGAAGGTTTATAAATCTCATTTTTATTTAAGGAAATCTTTTTCGAGATATCAGCTCTCAAAGTCTGAAAAATGTGTCCCCCCTCTCTATTTTTTAAAATACGCTATATAAAATCTAAAGAATATATATGTTATGCACATTAATAAACTCTATCAACGATTTTTGGTTTGATTAAATTATCTCGTATAGTTTTTGAGGTAGATTGATTTAACTGTATTTTTTAAATAATAAATTGTCAATGGTACGGAACCCTTCGCGCGCGAGTCCGACTCGCACTTGGCCAGTTTTTTCTTTATATTTAAGTATCTTCATGTATCTCTCTATTACATACATATTTATCGTCGCTTAATAACCACAACACAGCCTTAATTTAGTTTATATCAATTTGTACCTGATATGGGCGCAATGTCAATTGACGCGATCGATGCGATGGTCATATTAGTAGTTCTAAACTAAGAAAACATCTAGTAGGTTATGCTAGAACTCTCTACATAGAACTATAAAAAACACAGTCCAGCATTAGGTACTTGAATAAGGGCATTATTATTTTGCGAATATACGGTTTATGTGACATATAGATTGTGTCCGAGTTCTACATTTCTAACCTACCCAAGTACCCAGTTTAGATGAGTAAAGTTCAGGCAGGTACGGTTCAAAAATAACATATCTAACTCTATCTCTGCGCACAGCCAGCTAAAAAGAGAGATATCTTAGAACCAATCTTCGATTGGCATTTCCGATAGTAACTTTAGCGCCGAAAAACTCCCTTAAAACTTTCAATCGTCATGTACATTGCGCTTAATAAAATTTAATATCGGATAGCCCAATTAGGCTGAGATGGGAATAGCAGCAAACAATAACGACACAAACGGCCTATTGTGGTCTCAATGAGCCAAAGTAACTTTTTCGGTTACACAACAAACTTAACCTTACCATTGCAAGCTTCGCTTAAACTACAGAACTTGGTCAAGACAGTACCACGAGATTTTAGTTCCACACTTTGCCGTCCGCAAAAATAACGTTGTAGCGCTATACATCTTTATCGGATTCAATGGCTCGTTAGCTGCGACGGTTTTGAAAATCGAAGGTGAGAATTTTATTGTTATTTTTAGGAAAAAAGAAAAACGGCCAGTTTGAGGCGAATTGAAGCCATTGGGTCTTTGTAGTCCGTGGGCTAGTCGGTCTGAAATTAGAAAACGGTATAATTTGGGGGTACCAAGTGTTCTTTTTACAGTAGTTAAACATATTCATAAGGATGTTAAAAAGGTATGATAGACATCTCAAAGTGGTAGCTAATAGGCATACGGGCTATTTCAAGATTTCCGTTGTATGACAGGTATGGTTAAAATTAGGAAGTACAAATTTTCCTTTTCACGGCTGTTAGGTAAGCTTATAAAAACGTCAAAAATGCAAGATTGCCATTTATAAGTGCTACCTAACAAAAATGGGAGCCAATCAAAAATGGTGGATCTCAAGTTTTACAAAATCAAGTATATTTCGAGAACTATTAAATATATCTAATTACTCTCTTGAACAATATTAAAGGCATATCTATAAGCTTCATATTTTGCATATACACCATATTGCTAAAACCAACCATTAATTAATTATGACCAAATTTATGAAAATTTCGTAATTTTGATTTTTTTTATGTCGTGTTTTTACATAGTAGTCATCACGCTAGAAAAATTAAATATTTTTTCAAAGATAGTGTATTTAATAAGCTTTAATTTGATGTACGTAACTTGTTGGCGGTATTAAAAAAAAGACCCATAAAAAATATTTAAATAAATTGTGGTCATTATCCACCGTATACTTAGTGATTTAAGAGGCGATGGAAGTGCCACTCGTAAATAATAGTGCTTATTTCAAATAACCAAGATTGAAAAATATAAAAAAATCGCCTCTTAAATCACTAAGTATACGGTGGATAATGACTACAATTTATTTAAATATTTTTTTATGGGTCTTTTTTTAAATACCGCCAACAAGTTACATACATCAAATTAAAGCTTATTAAATACACTATCTTTAAAAAAATATTTAATTTTTCTAGCGTCATGACTACTATGTAAAAACACGACACAAAAAAAATCAAAATCACGAAATTTTCATAAATTTGGTCATAATTAATTATTGGTTGGTTTTAGCAATATAGTGTGTATGCAAAATATGAAGCTTGCAGATATGCCTTTAATTTTGTTCAAGAGAGTAATTAGATATATTTAATAGTTCTCGAGATATACTTGATTTTGTAAAACTTGAGATCCACCATCTTTGATTGGCCCCCATTTTTGTTAGGTAGCACTTATAAACGGCAATCTTGCATTTTTGACGTTTTTATAAGCTTACCTAACAGCCGTGAAAAGGAAAATTTGTACCTCCTACTTTTAACCATACCTGTCATACAACGGAAATCTTGAAATAGCCCGTATGCCTATTAGCTACCACTTTGAGATGTCTATCATACTTTTTTAACATCCTTATGAATATGTCTAACTACTGTAAAAAGGACACTTGGTACCCCCAAATTATACCGTTTTCTAATTTCAGGCCGAGTAGCCCACGGACTATTGGTGCTTTTTGCACGTTAAGTTATGTGGGCTGAGGAAGAATTTGGAACTTTATAGCTTTTTAATATTTTTGTGTAACAACTCGAATTGTCTTATTAAATATTTTTTGAGTTGTATTTTTCAACACTACTATGTATATAATCATCATCTAATATTTTAATATTAGATGTCAAATACCAAACAGACATTTCCGAAGACTATACTCTAACATTCAAGATTTTTAATTTCACGAAGTTAATATAACTGTACATATTTTCAGTGCATCTCGCTCGTACTGGCACATTGGTGAGAGTGAGAGGCATATAAAGTAAGTTGCACAGAGGCTTTCAATTACCGCGAGCAACCGTCGTTGTCTTCAAAGCCGCTACAGAAATATTTCCAAAAAATGCTTATATTACGACATATTTCTGTTTTATTCTAGCTCCTAATACCTACATGAACACGGATATACTTAATCAGAAGAGTACCCTTTTGCCCTCTATCAGCCTAGGTTATAAAACAAAATCACCTTTGCAAATCGCATCCTCTTATCTCACTAAGAATAATTTTACAAAGATCGACCCTGTGGCAACGAACGTACGCGACTTTTTCTTTTAACTTGATTGTTTATACTACGAGGGCGTATAATAATAAGAGTGGAGGAAGCCATCAAATGGACAAGATGGCAGCTTAAATCGGGTTAGTTTAGAACTGCCGACTGCAGTAAAAGTTTAGTATATTGGTGACAATTTGCCATCAATCTTGAGATTCGCAATCCAGAAGTAACTTAAAAGGCATAAAACAAAAAACAGAATGAACAGCGAGCTTCGTTTATTATCGAGACTGTTTCAGTATCGTAAGTCACACCAAGTATTTTTTATGGCCGAAATTACACTATCAAATATTTTTGATCAAAGATGCCTCCCTTTTTCCACAAGTGGAGAGATAAGAAAGGCAATTCGGTAGGGTGATTTCAGCCTAATTACCGGCAAAGCACAAGTATCGGTAGCGTAAGGTTTTTCTTGATATGTCCGTAAATTGCTTCAATAAATCAGTGTAAGCGCGATAGAATGCATTACGAGTAAAACCTAAAGGTGCATGCAGACCAAAAGAGCATTCGCTGTTCTATCCCCCTACTCTTCGAAATTCGATCGTTGCACGAAATGTGATTCGTTGATTTCTATCCCCCAGGATAGAACAGCGAATGCTCTTTTGGTCTGCATGCACATTTACGTATCCTTTAGGGTGCGGCTCCACTGACGCGGAGCGGAGCGGAGATGTGCAAAATTGACCATTCACATTCTTTAAATTCAAAATTCGAAACACTGTGATGCGATCTCATTGGCCGAGCTCCCACAGCTCCGCTACGCACCCTAACTTTCCAACTCATAGCACGGCTACAGGATTTATATATCCCTAAGCACAACAAATACTTGGATTGGTTTTGTATCAAATCCACATTTTTGATAGAACCTCCGACCCCTGGTTGATAAACTCTGTCATAAACCTCTGTCTCTCAAACTCTGTCATAACAATAATTCATTTCAATAAAATGACTAAATTAGTGATCACTCTGTATGCAGCGTGACGTCAAATTGATGTCATCGGCATAAAAACTACAGACCCTGGTGATATAACATGGGTTCTAACTTCTTATTTCTATTTATTAGACTTATAACTCGATAAGGGTTAAAAAAAATGGGCATCACACATGACTAATGAAACAACAGGACCACAAGCCCATAACCCATTCGCCACCCATAGCTACCGCAGCCATTTATGCCGCCCACCCGTGAATCGGACCTCTGCAATTAAACGATGCCTCCGGACCTCTTGGTCATCCGATACTATCTGTATGACCCTGACGCCGCCTGGGGAGATCTCCTTTACCCGACCTCCTAAGTTTTGAGAGGTCTTATGTCAACCCCTTGTCTTGGAAATCCAACCTTGGCTTCATTTGATGACAGTACTTTTGAACCCGGAGCGATATTAAGCTTTCCACCCGTTGGGTTTTCGTGGGGATTTTCTATGGGGTTTAAGCATCTTTTTGTATGAAACTGGGATGTTGATAGGCTGTTTTTAAGTGCTTGTTTTACTAGTAACTGTATCACGCGCTACCCTGTGCGGTGACCCTATACATAGAGTGGTCATTGTTGGGGCGTTAAGTAAAATATGAAACCGGAAAACGAATAGTATTTATAGTATTGGAGTAAAGTAATAATTTTGCACGGAAACAGTTCAAACTTTGTTGGTGGCAAAGCCCCGGGCATTGGCTTTAGATGAACGCTATTTCGTTATACGTCCTATTTGTCTTCTTACTTAGTTTACCTAAATAGGTACCTACTATCGTTTTTTTTTATTTTTTCTTCAAGAATGTAATATTATGTCAATTATGAAAAAAGGGCAAAAAATCACGAACTGAAATGATTTGCGCGGCGTGGCAGATTTTCCATGATTATGCTAAAACTGTAATTTCGTTAGCAAACGAGCACTAGGAACATTTGGTTACACGAATAATAAATGACTAGCAATTTGACACAAATGGAGGCGGCTGTTCAAAAGGCGTCAATTAGGGCATTTTTCTAAAATATTAGGCAAATGTTATTTATGAACTTTTACAATATTAAACTGACATACTTACATATTATGTTCCTACGTACCTACCTACCTACCTATTATTTCTTATGTACAGTTGGCGTCAAAGATATCATTACGGTTTTGGGGGCAAAAATATATTTACACGACTTTATTGCCTTGATATTAAGGTCGTGTAAATATATTTTTGGCACCAAAACCGTAATGATATCTTTGACGTCGACCAATGCATGCTGTCAACTGCTGGACGTAGGCCCCTCCTATTATTAGGTACCTATGCATATGAACGCATTAGGAGGTAAGTAATGCCCATAATCGCCACGCTGGGGTTGGCGATCGCCCATCACCAATCTTTAGGAAATACAATCTATTTAATGGTCAATGACACTTCAGCCCTTTAGTCGACCCTAAGGACACCCACCGGAAAAGTTTTGGTGATGAAAATAGTACATTACGACACAAGTGCGAAAAACATGAAATTCGACACGAGTTACGAATTTCGTTTTTGCACGTGTCTCGTACGACGTCTTTTAGTACAAATGGCCCTCCGAAATTTTGGACTTGACGTAAAATGACCCACTTTTCGCACTAGAGCCTAAAAAAGGCACTACCAAAAAACGTCGTACGAGACACGTTCAAAAACTCTGTCAAAGTGACAACGTGAAAAAATTGGTTGCCTGTAAAGTCGGTATACGGGCGAAAGTTTTACGTGACAACGACTTTGAGTGGTAAAATCTCTTAGGCGGGCTAACCATGCCCGAGTGGAAGGGACGCGTGCCTCTCACTCGCTCTCATTGTGAGCGCATAACGTGAGCGGAGCGTAACGCAGTTTCTTGAAGTGTCACCCGGCAAACCAATTTATAAGACGTTGTCACGTCAAAACATTTCATTTTTCGCACTTGTGTCATAAATCGTAATGTACTATTTTAGAACAGATGGTGCCTTTTTTTACGCGCTAGTGCGAGAAGTGGCTCATTTTACGTCAGATCCAGAACTTCTGAGGGCCACCTGTCTGTACTAAAAACATCGTACGAGACACGTGGAAAAAGGAAATTCAAATTTCATGTTTTTCGCACTTGTGTCGTAATGTACTATTCTAAAAGCCGTCACCACGCGGCAGCCTAATTCATAATCATGAATTCTATTAAAATGAGGTATTAAGTTCACAATTCAAGATTGAATCAAAAGAATAACGTCCTACATTTGAATCTTAGGAAGGTACTCACATCTTAAAGATTATACTATGTCAGTACTTTGACACCATAGTGACAAAATATCACCCACGATGACAGGTATATCGCATACTAAGCAACTTCTCCAAAATGTATGGAACTCTAGCCACAAAGCGGCCGACGATATCGTTACCGTGTATTATGATTATAATTGCATTCCGATGCAAAACTGTTGCATCTGCATTAAGATATAAACTGAGTAGAAACAGCGTATCAATGGGTGATTCTACATTCTACTTTGATAGCTAGTGTGTGCTAAAATGCTTGTAATGCTTTTAATCTCATGTTAGTACAGTACGAAGTGGTATTATGTTTTCAATAACACGTATAAAGCGGCAATTACACTTGGTCATTCGGATAATATGGTCGCTGAATGTGGTACGAGGTTGCCAGGCAACCGACAATGGTGCAATGTTTGCATGCAGCGAACAACCAAGTGTAATTAGTAGTTAAGGGAGCATCTCCGTATTCAAGAACATTTTATATTATTTGCATCTTTTCGTTTTGTCATGATATCTTTTTTTATGTGACAAAGGTAGACAGCTGAGCTCTCAGCTCACCTGATGGAGAGCAGGAACTGAGGCCCATTGACATAGTGATAAAAAAATCGCTTATGCGCTGCCTACCCTGAGGACTTGGATTGCCTCTATCTATGCCAGTAATGACACCGGCTGCCTTTCCACCAAACCGAAACACAGCAGTGCAAACACTGCTATTTGGCGACAGGTTAACGAGTAAGACGGTGGTAGCTATCCGGGCGAATCCTGCATGAGGTCCTAAACTACCACCGGCATCTCCATTTTGAATAATAATAAAAAAACAAATACTCGTAAATCGTCGATGATTAAATTACTTTTCTCAGATTTGTTCATGACACATAAGATTTATCTCCTCAATCAATATATTTTCATCTGACTGTCAGTTTAAATAACCTTTGTCTGTCAGTTGTTACTCAAGCACAGTAGTTGAATGAACTTTGTTTATTTATACACAATATTTTTAATACCAATAATGGACAAACACAATATTATTAGAAACATCACAAACGCTGTATTGAAAGATGATGATGCTTCATAAAATAGGTATTTAAAAATTAAGTATTATATTCAAATTATTTCCAAATTATATAATATCTAATTAAGTAATCTTGGGTAACGTTTGGAAGTACCCAAGTCGCTTCTCGACTCAAATGCAGATGCAGCATCTTAATTTACAAAAACATCGCATTAACATCATCTCTCACATTAATACAAACAATACTACAATACCTAGCTTTTCATAGGCATCCCATTTCTTACACGAAATGACTCATATCGCAAACGCAAATTAAATAATCCATACAATCTCACGGAGACTCAAAAGAGACTTTAATCCGACTGATTAAAATTCAGATTCTACTTACATCATAATTTCACATACGACAGTAATAATCTAATCCATAGCGGATTTCAAAAAGTCGTATCTCTATTTTACTGTCCGTTTATATTGAATCTTAGTTGTCTAAAGATAAAGTTGGTATCAGGAAGTGGTGGGGTAGTGTTTGGTTATTGCTGTGGTTGGAGGCTAGTTCTGACTCCCGGGGTGGCTTGTTCGTTGTACGCGCGTGACACCGCTCTATTTACGACGAGGCTACAGTAGTGTACTATGGGGAACAAGAAATGGGGAATCCTTATAAAGATTGGCCGTTAATGTGATGTCTGTTTTATTTTATGTCAATGGAAAATCCTATTCACAATCAATTACAAATTGGCATTTAGCGAATGCTCTTTTGGTTTGAACGCACCTTTAGGTGAATTGATCGTTATGTCAAACTTTGATGTATTAAGTTTATTTTTGTCAGCCTCTGTAGCCTAGTTGGTAGTGACCCTGCCTACGAAGCTGGAGGTTCCGGGTTCGAATCCCGGCGAGGGCATTGTTTGTGTATTTATTTATCACAAATGTTTGTTCCTTGGTCATGGCTGTGTATGTATCTAAGTATCTATCTATTATATACATCGTCGCCTGGTACCCACAACACAAGCCTTAATTGAGCTTACAGTGGGACTAGGTTGATTTGTGTAAGATGTCCCAAGATATTTATTTTATTTATTTATTTTACTACTAGTCCTCTTTTAAATTTAAAATGCCAGTACTGTCGCCATTAGAGAGAGATATATATCATTGGGTCCGTAGCGTTCCGGAGGCTTTCGGCTTTCTTACCTGATGACGACTGTACTATATGTACCTATTACGTTGACAATATTTTTAATATGTACCCTACCAGCGAGATTTGAAGTTAAATCTCCGTAAATTAACTACATTTTAGAAAATTGTAAATTGAATTTCTTGAAATAATCTAAAAAAAATGGCCATAACACCCACAACATCTCTGAAAAACTATGAACTTGAGTAGCTAAAAACTCGTGCTTTCCACACAAGGCAGTCATTTATAAATGCTACTGGGTCCCGTTTCATTAAAAAGTGTGACATATCTAAATACAAATATTTTATTTCCAAAAAAAGGTTATAAACATTTATACTGACCCCCACACTAGTTGGTGCCTGTCCCGTGGGGGAGGTTGCAATTTACAAAACAGAAGTAACAGACGTTTTACGGCTAGCGGTAGCTATAATCATGTACTCGTATATTTGTGCAATTCCTCGATTCTTGAACCGCGTAATCCTTAGCCATCATGCACAATACACAGTGGCATTGTGTGCCATTTCCACACTATTAACGGCCGATTTATATGCCCTTAATGGCCCTTTTTGAATAATTATAAAGGCTAGATTTATGCAGATGTCGCCACCGTTGCTTTATTGGTCGATTCGAACGTCCGTTGCATTTGAATCAGCCAAGTAATTAGGAATTTTATTTTGAAGGATTTGACCGCTTGATGGTAAACTTAATGGTGCTTTTGATCTGTGTAAGGTGAAATTAATGACGGAATTTCCATTTTACATGCTTCCTGACTAGCTACTGTAAGCGCAGGTATACTGCAATAGTACAGTACGATACAAGTGCGAAAAAAATGAAGTTCGAAACGAGTGGAGATACATTAAAGC
Organism: Thaumatotibia leucotreta; assembly: GCA_025490895.1. Lineage (NCBI taxonomy): Eukaryota > Metazoa > Arthropoda > Insecta > Lepidoptera > Tortricidae > Thaumatotibia > Thaumatotibia leucotreta. The sequence goes on along the minus strand of JALPQI010012859.1, from coordinate 18,511 downwards.
ACGGCCGGAGTGAGTGCTTCAAATCGACACGAATTACGATTTTCTTTTTCGCATCAGTATCGTCCGACGTTTTTCAGTACATATGGCCCTCCGTAGATTTCGACCTGACGTAAAATGAACCATTTCTCGCACTAGCGCAAGCAGCGCGTAAAAAAAGCGCCATCTTTAAGTACTGAAAAATTATTTTCCTTCGCGTTTTCATGGAAACGTCTGAATTCATATTGATGTCACAATGGACAATTGCACTCAGCATTGCAATCAGTATCCATTGCACTGGACCTAATTGAGACAAATAAATTCGGCTGTTTCCGTGAAAATATGAAGGAAAAATATTTTCTACTATATCTGTACCTACTGCGTAAAAAGGAGATAATTAATATTTTTTGAGTCTTGTTTATAGCTTAGTCAAACTTCACGTACCTAAACAACGTAGTTTCACTACCTATGTAATGTGAAATTAATGATTGATATTACAGTTTACCAACTTAGGTACTGGCTTGCTCAAAAACGCCAGAAAAGTGAATATATATATATTATTTTTAAACTATATCGAATACCTACGTAGTTCCAAGACCGCAAGATCCCGGCAAAAAGTTACCACGAGAGCATTTCTTGATTCGTGTCTATTTATAATAGTACATTGTGCATTAAGGGAGGTAAGTACGGAATTACTAACGAGAGTGTTAGAAGCCCGATGACGTTAGGCGGAGGACTTTTATGACTCGAGTTAGTATTTCGCTTACCTACCGTGATGCATACAATGTTTTTCATCACACTTGCTGACAAAAAAATAAGTTTAAAGACATAATATTATTAAATGACGTACTGACATTTCTATTACTCCCTAGGGAATTTCACTTTTCTATTACTCCCGCTACGCCCGCAAGCAATGGCGCGCTTAGACAGCAAGTGTGATGAAAAAATACCTATGCGATTCATCTTAAGTAGAATAAACTAGAAATAGCCCATGAGCCATATAATAAAAAAATAAACACATTGGTAAGTTTTTTGTATTATTAATAGTAATACATAGAGCAACAAGCAAACCGTATGAACATCTCAGCAACTACAAGAATGTTGAACTTCCCGCGCAGGTCAACAATAATTTGTTTTTAATTTCCCTCACTTGGCGAAATTAGCGAATTAAACGTACATTAATTTTAAGGTTCTCACATCAAATTAGCTTACTCTTTTCACAAATTTCACTTTGAAATGGTCTTTATTGCTCTAGGAATAAGAGTGAGGTTTTCTGGATATATTTCGTAGGTGGTCTTATGCAAGTACTAAAGTTCACGGTATGTAATGTAAGGATGGACTGATTACGTTTAATCGTTTCGCTCGAACCTTTATAAATAATCATCGGTTTTAATCATTGTTAACTTTAATGTCAGTGACAGTGGCATTTTAGCAATTTGTGGAGCTTCTTTTAACCGACTGTAAACGTGAATATTGCCGGATAACCAGATTGTTGACAATGATGACGTAAAATAGACTTTTGTGATCGTGAAACTATAAACAAAGTAAGAATGATTTTGGAACACTTGCAGTTTTACTGACTGTTACAGTCATCTCTCATTCCTGTCATCAACTATGTTGAGTGAAAGGCAGCAATTAAGCTATTCTGAATTGATTTTTTGGATAACTAACTTACAATTGCTAGAAACTCCTTGACTATGAGATATGTATATGGATCCAGTTGCATCTTCCGCTTATGTATATCCTTTGATCTTCTGATACCTACTTCGAACAAACCTAACTGTCTTAGTCGTCTTGCACGTGCCCTGCTCATTTGATATAGCTAAAATTTTACTAGAAACACTACACTCACGTAGACTAACTATCAAACAGTCGGCTACATTTACAGCTATTGTTGGGACTCCACTGATTATTGGAACAACCTAATGGTCGTGCAGGCGCGCATAATGCTTATTTGCTTTAGCTAGAATTATCAAAATTTCACTACAGACTCACGTAGACTATCAAACACCCCACTACATCTACCGCTTGTATCCTTTGATCCACTAATTGTTGGGACAACCGAATTGTCGTGCGAATAACCAGGCGCGAATCATACTCATTTATTTAGCTAAAATTATCAAAATTTCACTACAAACAGACTCACGTAGACTATCAAACACCCCACTACATCCACCGCTTGTATCCTTTGATCCACTAATTGTTGGGACAACCGAATTGTCGTGCGAATAACCAGGCGCGCATCATACTCATTTATTTATCTAAAATTATCAAAATTTCACTACAAACAGACTCACGTAGACTATCAAACACCCGGCTACATCTACCGCTTGTATCCTTTGATCCTCTGATTGTTAGGACAACCTAATTGTCGTGCGAGAGACCTGCAGGTCTAGCCAAGATGCCTTTCTGCAATCGTTGAGAATGACAGATTCGTACGAAAAGTCACGTGACCATTTCCATACATTAGCTAAAATTATTAAAATTTCACTATAAGTACAAGTACAAACAGACTCACGTACACTATCAATAACCCCACTACATCTGCCACTTATATCCTTTGATCCACTGATTGTTGGGACAACCTTATTGTCGTGAGAGTGATCAGGCGCGAATCATGTCAAAGTTAAAGTCAAATGATTCTTTATTCAAATTGGGATAGCAACTAAATCTTTTGAATGGTCTAAGTTATATAAAATTAAAACTGCTTCCGGTTCTAACCCCCATGCTCATTTGTTTAGCTAAAATTATCAAAATTTCACTACAAACAGACTCATGTAGACGATCAAAACCGGGCTACATCTACCGCTCGTATCCTTTGATCCTCTGATTGTTAGGACAACCTAATTGTCGTGCGAGTGACCAGGCGCTCATTTGTTTAGCTAAAATTATCAAAATTTCACTACAAGTACAAGTCCAAACATCATCCCTACATGGGGACAACCTAATTGTCGTGCGAGTGACCAGGCGCGCATCATGCTCATTGGTTTAGCTAAAATTATCAAAATTTCACTACAAACAGACTCACGTAGACTATCAAACACCCCACTACATCTACCGCTTGTATCCTTTGATCCTCTAATTGTTGGGACAACCGAATTGTCGTGCGAATAACCAGGCGCGCATCATACTCATTTATTTAGCTAAAATTATCAAAATTTCACTACAAACAGACTCACGTAGACTATCAAACACCCCACTACATCTACCGCTTGTATCCTTTGATCCTGTGATTGTTAGGACAACCTAATTGTCGTGCGAGTGACCAGGCGCTCATTCGTTTAGATAAAATTATCAAAATTTCACTAGAAGTACAAACAGACTCACGTGGACTATCCAACACCCCACTACATGTACCACTTGTATCCTTTGCACTGATTGTTGGGACAACCTAATTGTCGTGCGAGTGACTAGGCGCGCATCATGTCAAAGTCAAAGGATTATTTATTCAAATTGGGATAGCAACAAACTCTTTTGAATGATCTAAGTTACATAAAATTAAAACTTCTTCCGGTTCTAACCCCATGCTCATTTGTCTAAACAAATTGAGCTTGAAAATGATTTTAGCTAACTAAAATAATCAAAATTTCAGTACAGACTCACGTAGACTATCAACCATCCCACTACATTTACCGCTTGTATCCTTTGATCCACTGATTGTTAGGACAACCTTATTGACGTGCGAAAGATCTGCAGGCCTAACCAAGATGCCTTTCTGCAATCGTTGAGAATGACAGATTCGTACGAAAAGTCACGTGACCATTTCCATACATTGTTATGATGGCGTGACTTGTCGCTTGTCGCATAAAATTTCACTACAAGTACAAGTGCAAACAGACTCACGTAGACAATCAAACACCCCACTACATGTACCACTTGTCTCCTTTGATTCACTGATTGTTGGGACAACCTAATTGTCGTGCGAGTGACCAGACGCGCATCATGTCAAAGTCAAAGTCAAATGATTATTCAAATTAGGATAGCACCAAACTCTTTTGAATGGTCTAAGTTACATAAAATTAAAACTACTTTCAGTTCTAACCCCCATGCTCATTTGTTTAGCTAAAATTATCAAAATTTCACTACAAACAGCTAGACTCACGTAGACTATCAAACACCCCACTACATCTACCGCTTGTATCCTTTGATCCACTGATTGTTAGGACAACCGAATTGTCGTGCGAATAACCAGGCGCGCATCATACTCATTTATTTAGCTAAAATTATCAAAATTTCACTACAAACAGACTCACGTAGACTATCAAACACCCCACTACATCTACCGCTTGTATCCTTTGATCCACTAATTGTTGGGACAACCGATTGTCGTGCGAATAACCAGGCGCGCATCATATTCATTTATTTAGCTAAAATTATCAAAATTTCACTACAAACAGACTCACGTAGACTATCAAACACCCGGCTACATCTACCGCTTGTATCCTTTGATCCTCTGATTGTTAGGACAACCTAATTGTCGTGCGAGTGACCAGGCGCTCATTCGTTTAGCTAAAATTATCAAAATTTCACTACAAGTACAAACAGACTCACGTAGACTATCCAACACCCCACTACATGTACCACTTGTATCCTTTGCACTGATTGTTGGGACAACCTAATTGTCGCGCGAGTGACCAGGCGCGCATCATGTCAAAGTTAAAGTCTAATGATTCTTTATTCAAATTGGGATAGCAACAAACTCTTTTGAATGGTCTAAGTTACATAAAATTAAAACTACTTCCGGTTCTAACCCCAATCTTCATTTGTTTAGCTAAAATTATCAAAATTTCACTACAAACAGACTCACGTAGACTATCAAACACCCCACTACATCTACCGCTTGTATCCTTTGATCCTCTGATTGTTAGGACAACCTAATTGTCGTGCGAGTCGCCCGCTCGCTCGCGGCACCTTTGCGATGCCATCGCGCGATGCAGCGATAGCGCTTGCTTTCCCTCGAGGTGCAGCTATGTGAGGTGCATTCTTTAGTTTTTAGCGGGGTCAAAGGTTTTTGTAACGTATATGTGTCGAAACTAGGGCTACTATCTTTAATATCCGTAATCGTATTTATACGAATGTCCTTCGATAGCTTTTTAAAGGTACCGAAAAACTACTTTATTGGCCACTTTCGGCGATCGGTGACAGGCAGAGGAGCAACGACGCGTATTTACTATAAAACGATTTTGTTTATAAGCAATGTTTCTTAATGAATACCATATTTTTTTGGAAAAACTACTGCTAACCACTGTTTCAAGCAAAATTCTTCATAATGAATGCTCGCCCTAAATATCGTTTTTTACATAAAAGGCTATGCAGTCGCCATCAGATATATCGAAGAGGCCAGGTTGCTCACAAATATCTGAGCAGGCCTCTATTGTCATGACATTAAAGTGCATATTCAGATATTTTGTGCACCGCGGCAGGTCCTATAATTCTGATGTAACTTACTCAATCTATTATTGGGTATTCACGAAAACAGGTTGGAAGTTGTGGTTGAGAATAGGACACAGAATCAGTAGTGAAATCTTAAGCTTAATGGCATCCGTTGCGATCGGTCATCACAACATGCAGAACTTTTTGGAAAAATGCAATAGATGCATAGGTTTAATGATGTTATACTTCGGTAGGTTTCTCCGGCTTATAAATGTTGATGATGGTGACGATGTGTTGGATTAATTTTACTTTATTAGTATGATTTAAAAAGGTATTTACCATTTGAGTTTGTTGTAATGAGCTCTCGATAAGTTGGTTCTACCCGGTACCATTAATCGTATTATTATGATACACAGACGAAGTCAAGGCAATAGCGTTTTGCATGGCTACATACAACGGCATCATCACATCAGTCATCATCAGCTGAAACTGCTGGCCACAATGACCGACCCTGCGCCACCCATATCCAGCGGACTTCTGCTACCTTCTCCACGCTGCATTAAACTCACAATAATAATTCAATAACTGACCTGTTGAGTCTAGATTGAAAACTTAAACTCGACCGCCAATTCGCTCGTCTCATTAACTCGCCCTATTTGCTCCGCTGTATACACTGTCTCGACCAATATTTGACATCCTCCGTCCTCTTCCTGTCTCCTCTTGACACAAAACTGACAACTAAGTCAATGCCATAGTGCCTATTATCGTCTGGCTGGTTAAATAAGTTAAAGTTGAAAGATTAGTCACCGGCGCTTGGGTTTAAACTTGTTTTACTATTGTCTTATTCTTTGTAGTTTTTGATTTTTCCTACGCAAACTCGTGTTTGTGTCAAGCTGATATTACGTTTCCACTTTTGAAGCGCCGGTAAAGCTAAGCATATTATTTCTTGTGAAATATGTTTCTGGGTACAAACCATTGTTTAACCCTTAAAAACCACAAATAAGACGACCTCATTGTGCTCATCTTCGAAGACTATTTGTTTGATTCATATGTACATACATTCGCAAAACATTTTATGTGATAATTTTTCCGTCTGTTGATAATGGGATCAGTGTGTTTATCACGAGTTGCCGCCGATGGTTAACAGTCTCTCTTCCATTGGTTAATGGATATTGGTAGCCGCGACAATGCTGCGAGTTGCTGTCACACATAAACGTGATCCCGCGCACATTATTTCTTGTGTAGCGGAATAATGTGTACAGACTATACAATGTGCCCATGAGGAAAGGCAAAAAAAATCAACAGCGGATTTCTGACCAAATTTGAAGTTAAAAATGTCATATGAAGTTTTCTGGATTCAGTCTATTTTAAGAGAAAATTTGATTTTTTCTTAAAACCGTTTTAGACTGGTACGCTATGATGAACGCATTTTAGGAAACGATTTTGTTACCATGTTGTCTTAGTCTTGTCACACTTAATTGACAGACATCCAATGAACAAAAATATCTTGAATTACCTAGCAAATGTAAAAAAAAGCTTTAAAGTACATTTTTTGCGATAGTTTGATTAATAAAATCCTTTTTTGTGTATTAAGGCATATAAAACATCAAAGAAAAACTAAAAGAAAATTTTTTTTTGCAGATTTTAGCAAAACTCATTTAACATTTTTGCTTCTTAAAAAAAATACAAATAAAAAAAGTGCATGCTACGAAATGGCCTCATCTCAGCATGCTAGCAACCAGTTTGTCAGCGCTGTGCTCCACGAGTAAAAGCTACTACTAATAAATTAACAACAACATTACAATTTCCGTAATAAGTACTAACGCACGCCCGCCCTGCATACGACCGTAACTGCAAACTCTTTAACGCTTGCGATACATAATTATTATGACAGTACAATACGGAGAGGCGACAGGCGTACGGTTAACATCGTGTTGCGATACCATCGCATATGATTGTTCTGATGTATTACCAGGGCTTGTAGCTTTTAAATAATTCATTTCACTGATGCTATCACAGTAATCGGGATCTAAGTGATCTGGAAGAAAACTATGAAAACGGAAAAACTCGCGTATATTAACTAATTTTAACTTCATTCCGACGTTTCGAACACTTGACAGGGTTCGTGGTCTGCGGATGACTGACAATGGAGGAAATTTGATAGATCTACCTCCATCAAAATAAGAAAGATAAGTACAAAACTACCCACCAAAGAAAAATTACTAAACCACAGACAATAAATTTTAAGGGTGGATGTACATACAAAATTTGCAAATTAAGCTAGTTATTCATTACAAATATTTTCAGAATGAAGACAAGAGACAAAATAAATAATCTACGCCGGTTCTATCCCTACGCCACTGCCTGAGAAGTATTTCCTTCCTTTGTATGATTGTATTGTTAGGAAGGTATCCCAAAATTGGGACCGGCAAGAAACTCAGCGGGACAACTCTTTTCAAAAAACATTTGTAGTACATCTTAAGACCATCATGCATTAAACCAAAACATACAATTTTGATTAATAAGGAAATTTAAAATAATTTTGAAAAAATGTTGCCAGTACTAAAAAGGGGGGGAATGGTCACCACCGCCAAATACATCAGCCTCACGGTTTATGCCGGAATGAAGTTAAAATTAGTTAATATACGCGAGTTTATCCGTTTTCATAGTTTTATTTCATGAGTAATCCTCGCGGTAACCGAAGAAAATATAATCTGGAAGACTGTCCTCATTGAAACATTAAGTCGAAAATGTTAAGGAAATCACTCTAACAATGGCTAAAATTCTAAGCAACTGGGGGCCACAGAATGGCCATCAAAGCAGAGGCAAACCAAAAAGGAGATGGTATGACTGAATAATATGGACGCGTACTAACAAAGAATCAGAAGAATCAGATCGAGATCCCTCAATTCGAACCCGAGTCTTTCAGCTACTAGAATGCCGTCTCATCCGGAATAAATATATTTTTAATAGCTTATTCAAATTTTATGTCCCACTACTCCCACTGCTGCGCAAAAGCCCCCCTCTTCCGCCAACCGTCCCTATCAAGCCCCATTATTACCTACCAAATAGTGTCGGGAGATAACTAGTAGTACTACCTGGATTCCCCCTACCTAATTGGATTCTACCTAATTTTGCAAAGTTCATGAGATTCAGGTTCCAATTTATTACCTATCCTATATCCACCTACTGATCAAATGATGATGATATTGGCTGTAAAATATCCCTTAAAAGGACGAGTTCACCGTATTCTTTATTTGTAATTTACTAGATTTGTGCAAATTTAACTATTATATACGTATTTGCACTAAACTTGAAACTCAAACTTAGTTAAACAGATCATAACCATTTACAAGCGCTGTAAATGGGCAAAATGAAGTAAGTAGATACATTTCTAATAACATTAATCTTGTGCCTTTTAATTCAGAAATTGGAACATTCGGAACTGGTTTTTTTACTTGGTAAAGAACAAGTGAAGCGTAGGAGGGCGTGGGAGTCGCAAAAAGGTCCCAACTTTTAAATTACTGTTTTTGTGATAACTCAAAGGATCTGTTTTTAGTGAATCACAAATTACATATTCGTTTGAAATGAGAGCTCTGGCATTTTCTTCAAATATTTATCTTATTCCACAGTTTTAGTCTTTTGAAATTTAATATGTAGGTATTAACCAAGTTTATTTTCTGAAAATTTACTTATTATTTGCTTTATATTATTATTCGACGCAGAAAAGTCTTTAGAGTATATATTTAAAAACGAAGACCTAAGTAATGTTTTGATTACTTTTCTTCTTAGATATCAATGAAAAGTCTACGAATATTAATGATTATATAGACACATGACATGAGTTGTATAAATATTATTAGGTAGGCATTTAATCTGTATTAGTAAAACAATCTTATATAACTTAAAGTAAATTGAAAACAAAAACAGCGATTTTAGTATAGATGGTGCCTTTTTTAGCTCTAGTACTAGAAGTGGGTTAATTTACGTCAGGTCCAAAACTTCGGAGGGCCATCTGTACTAAAAAACGTCGTGTTTTTCGCACTTGTGTCGTAATGTACTATTGGATGTCTTATAACTTTTGATAAGTCAATTTATTACACGCCAACAGACATTATTAGCCCCAAACCCATTTACGCGGATTCCTTATGAAACTAAAATTATCCTATAAAAAGGAAATTCACTCGCGGAAACATCAATAAACGACAAATCTAAGGGCCGGTTGCACAAACTATACTTGACAGGATGACAGGCCGATCAACGTTACCCAGCAGGTTACAATTTCCATACTACATTATAAACTTTAACGGTTAACGGTGACCAGCGGTTTGATGCAACCCTAACAAAACTAAGGTAAGATATGAACTTTTAGAATTATGATCGGTGCAACAATTGAGCCGTAGAGTCATATTAACTAATTCGAGTTGATATTTATTTGTTTGTAGTACAAAGCGGCCGGATAAGGGCCGCCGCACTGCAACAATAAATAACGTCACATTAGAGCCGGTATTACCGCGCGCGTGGGCGGTGGCGCGACGCGAATAAGGCGGTAACTGAGTTTTTGACACTCATTTAAGTAAGTAAGTAAACACTTTAGAATAAATTATGAATATGAGACGACAGTAGTGTGACAACTTAAAACAAAAATCCAAATGTTTCATAAAATAATTGTGACATGACTGTGCCAAGACGCAGATATTTAAGGTTTAAATATGTACATACAAAGATAATAATTCAATTGTTCCTGAGGCTCTTAAAAAAACATTGCGATTCATCAATCTCAAATTTAAGCAAGCAAGGAAGATCCTAACATCTGTATAGTTTGTTTTTAAAGAACCTTACTTCTACTTATTTTGGGGAGCATCCCTTTGTTTTTTTTTTAATTTATGTTCAAATATGGAAACTATATGCCTAGAATTAAGTAAAGAAATCGTAATAATTTGTTTACGGGTGACCGTTTGTTACATAACTAAATAAATAAACAATAAGACATACAATTTTCACGGCAAGTATGCAGTTCATATACTAACTCCTCTACAAACAGAAGCCTTAGCACAGGATTAGTGTGACAATATGTCGCCGTGAGATAGACGGTAAATCGGAAGACGGAAATTATAGATGGAAAGTCTATCTCGCGGCGACATACTGACATACCAATCATATGCTAAGCATATCCTCAAAATCAAACTAAAATATAAACCATATACCAAGTTTCTTCTGTTGCAATCTTTGAAATTAATAAGTTTCAATAAATAAGTATCATAGTCCCAAAATCGTAGTAAAAAATCACTTGCACCGTTCTTCTCGTGACGCGTCCGAACAGTAGTCGGCCGAATTCATAAATATAATTAATTCCACTGTCGATGCTATCTGTACTTGTAGGTGTCTTTGTCTGTTTGTCTGTCCGTACATCAGCGAAAGTGTAACCACACTTTAACCGGCAATTGAACCTTATTACAATGACATACGGTCTACGAATTTTAGCTAAAAAGTGTTGCTGTTAGTACAATACGTCGTTTGTCACTATCACTCTTATTTGTATAACCTTTTGTTTAATTACGTGGCAGATCACAGATATTAGGGTTACGAGGTAGACAGGCGTGTGGAAAATATGTGCTTTAAATATGTATTAAGTTTGTGTTTGTCATATCATATGTTGTAATAACTTGTAGGCTTATTCCGTGTGGGTAGCTACTAAATGTTTAAGCTTGTTCCGCGTTAAAACAGTATGTGACATGACAGACGGACAGAAAACGGAGTGATCCTCTAATTTTAGTGTCCTGTTTTCTGGTTTATATATATAGTATTACGGTAAATACTTCTGTATTTATATGCTCGGAATCGCTCATGTGGTTTGTGAGTTACAGGTTTTGGGTATGGTGACAGCTTAGCCATGAGATTAGGTAGGCCGTATTTTTGTTAGCCACCAGCCCACCAAAGGTAATGCTATTAATGCTACGAGTATATAATGTATTTTTTTTATTTCATAATCTCTAGTGACTAACAAAGTAAATTAAATAATGCTAAAACCAAAATAAAACAGGAGCTTGTGGTATTACATAAATAATTCTAGCGGCATTTTCTCAATGTATAGCAATTCTGATACGTTAGAGTAATCCTTCAACTCTTCGGAGGTTACGTCAAACAAACTTTTTTTTATAAAATTAGTTACGGTTAGTTAGTAAATGTAAAAAACAACGTCCATGGTAAACTAAACAATTACCCCGCGGTGAGATAGCGTGCGTAGGCGCATTGGACACGTGTTCGTTTGTTTCACCTCGTTAGGACAAATTGAAGTGATAAGGCCCTAGCGCAAACCACGAACGAAGTGCCTGCCTATCATACCTACGAACAAATTCACAAGTATGAGAGAGAGGCAACACTTCGTTCGTGGTTTGCGGTAGGGTCTCTACAGTGTGCTTACCATGAGTTGTCTCCGCGTTATTAACGCGGACGTTCTATCCATCCCGCTAGCACTCGCATATTGGTGCGAGCGAGCCAAATGGAAAGTAAGTATGCGTTAATAATACGGCGGCAGCTGATAGTACGGTTACAAAATCTCATTTTTCATACAATTTTAAAGATAGCTTAGTAATTTACGCAACGTGCAATAAGCTGCCGTAATAGCTGCTTAAAGAAAAAAATATGCGAGTATATAAAAAAACAACTAAGACATTTTGACATTAATTTTAATGTGAAATTTTGATTTTTTTATTTCATTTAGTATTTAAAGTTTTGTAGGTTTTTCGTATTTATCTTTAGTTTTAATGACTTATGTAAACAACAATTTTAGAAATAAACATTTTGATTTCCCAATGCGTTTCTTAGGAATAGACAATATAGCCTTAAATTGTCTTGACATCTATAAGGATGGGGTTTAAAGGTGTATTCACGACCCTGTATATGACAAATAAAAGTACGGGAGTAGAAAAAATACTTAACCAAACAGAGTATAAATCATAGAGCCTTGAAGAGCTTTTGCAGATTCGTTTTAGAACAGACATCAAAAAACGATATGCACACGTTCAACAGCGCGAAAGTATTCCCAACTCATGCCCAGAAATAGTCTTTAACATCAGAAGTGATAAAATGTGTATTATTACATAAGTGTGGCCAAAAGTGCGTGCGTGTAATGACGCTTAAGTATACTACCGTTTTAACATCTTTAGGATACCAGACTTCCAGGTAAATTTAAATTGTAGGTAATTTATGGAAAACAATAAAGAATTTACATGCATAGAGTAGATTCCTAAAAAAACTGTTAAATCTTGAAATATCGCACTCGTATAAATCACTTCACTACATAGTATAAAATAAAGTCACTTTTTCTGTCCCTATGTTCCTTTGTACGCTCAAATCTTTAAAACTACGCAACGGATTTTGATGAATTTTTTTTTAATCGGTAGAGTAATTCAAGAGGAAGGTTTTTATGTCCCGTGCTAAGCCGAGGCGGGTCGCTAGTAAAAAATAAATAAATAAATCTCTTGGGACATCTTACAGAAATCGACCTAGCCCCACGGTAAGCTCAATTAAGGCTTGTAATGTGGATATCAGGCGACGATATATATAATAGATAGATACATATAGATACTTAAATACATACGTATTTTTTTCTTTTCTCAATTAAACACAGTAATGTTAAAGAAATGGCACTATCTATACTTAATTTTACATAACGTCACAGTGTGTCACATTTTAGGAAAGTGTGATTAAATGATTATTTTATATCGTTACCTGCAAATTTTTCGCAAGCTGAAAATCTTTAGGAAAAAATTATATGATCGTTATCGTTTAACTGTTAAAGTAATGTTTATTAAGAAGAATATTTACATACCTAATCTTATTTATATGGTAGTGTGCCACACAGCCAAATATTGGGATGTTCAATTAAACTTGATACTAATTTACCAAAAAAATACATAAATCTTTTGGTTGAAAAATGTACCAAAATGTTCCTTTATCTCAGCTATGATTTCTTAAACTTTTGAACCCATAATTTCGATCATTGACAGAATAGGGTACAATTTAATTTAAATCCTTTCCCTTCGGGTTTCACAAAACGTTCGAATTCATATTCCTGTTACAATAAACTTCAGTGCAATTGCACGGAAGCTAATTGAGACAGAACGACCCTTTCGGACGTTTCCGTGAAAATACGATGGGAAATTATTCACTAGATCTGTTATGTGATATCGAATGTTCTAATCTAAAGGGAAAAACACATCAAAACACATGGATGAGAACGGCTTGCGCATGATTCATTGTCAAAGGTGCGCCTGCACATGTTGTCGGGACACGTCACACAAGTGATTAGGTACTACTACTGTAGCCGTACCATGACTTTGCAAGTATCAGTAACGTTAGGTTTTTCTCGATGCGTAAATCAGACCATCAAGCTCTCTCCAATATGTCAGCGCGAGCGCGATAAAATGCTTTACGTATTGAGTAAAACAAAACGTATCTTTTACTTTCCAACTCATGGTACAGCTACTTAACTGACCTTAGCGTCTATTTCAAACGGTATGAGGTATCATCACTACATAGTATAAAATAAAGTCACTTTTTCTGTCCCTATGTCCCTTTGTACGCTTAAATCTTTAAAACTACGCAACGGATTTTGATGAGATTTTTTTTATAGGTAGAGTAATTCAAGAGGAAGGTTTTTATGTAGGTACAGTACCCTTGCGCAGCCGGGGCGGGTCGCTAGTAAGAATGATAAAATTATGCGATTTAAACTACGCAGACATGTTTGTAGGTGGCCCATTAAGGAAAGGACTTATTAACCCCAGAAAAATGCATGTTTGCACAGTTTAAGTAGCAACATTTTGCATAAAACCAGCGTAGCTCAGGCGACCGTAACCATGGCAATAACAATAACAGACAGAAAAAAGTTGATTCACCCATAAATGTCCTAAATAGGTACATCGCTTTTGGTGCTAATTAGACCTATGCGAAAGCGGTAAACTTTGCCATAAAACTAACAGAGGACGTTCGTGACTGAACATGTCGCTAAGGTGCCCTTTTTCCTTCTGTCCGACATAAAAAACATAATTTTAATTTAGCGGGGCTTCGTTGTAGATCGGAAAAACCGACTTTCCTTTTAAACTTAGATCTACCAAGCCATGATTGAGTACCTAACTGATTATACCGATTAAAAACACACAATACAAATCAACAAAGCATAGAAATACAGGCTCAAACCAAACTGTACCTTCCTGTACTTCCTATAACCCACACCAATTTACCTGGAAAAGAAAACAACGTTAAGCCACACATCGTTTAAATGGACAAATAGTAAAGTCCGTAACTGACACAAATGGCTATTGGCCCTTATTGCAATCTGCATAGAGTGCACGAATGTTCAGGTAACTGTGTTGGCGATGGTACATAAAACAATTACCTCTCGTTTGCCACTTACTTAGGTTTACAGTGCAATTAGAGTTTAACCTGCGGCGGTGGCCCCTGTAGGGAGCGACAGCGGGGTAGAAAATTGTTTTTTTATACATCTACGGTGACGAAGAAATATAATATATGGTCTGTATATAATAAGCAGATATCGCCGCCTATGGATGGTTGCAACAATTCCTGTTTAATCTGTACATCATACAAGTACTGTAGGTATTTAGTCCCATGGATTTTTTAACAACTTGCCGCGATAGTTTACCTGACAACTATAGCATCCCGACGTTTCATTTTATGGCATTTTAAGGCTTATTCTCAGAGTTTTCAATCCAAAAATGTCATAAAACGGAGGCAAAGCTTAAAACTATGAACTGGCTAAACTTCATATCAACATGGGGTTTCCAAGATTTCGTTATGATTGGTTTTTTTTTTTTTTTTTTTTATGCCACGTCGGTGGCAAACAAGCATACGGGAAAGCAGTCACCGTAGCCTATGGGCGCTTGCAACCCCAGGGGTGTCACATGCGCGTTGCCGACCCAATAAGAACTTGTACACACCTCTTTTGAAGAACCCCATACTGTAGTCCAACGGGAAAACCTCGGCAGGGAGCTCATTCCACAGACGGACCGTCCGCGGGAGGAAGTTCCTCTGAAACCGCACGGTGCGCGACCATTTAGGTTGCAAGGTGTGAGGATGAGCGCCCAGTCGGTGGCGAGCGGTGCGATGAATTTTAAGGAGGACAAAGTTGAGAACGAAACCTAGACTTTTGGACGTTTTACCCTTTTGGCAATAAACAGGATGGCCTAAAAATAAGTACATTCCCGCTGACAGTAAGGTTTTGGGAAGGAGAATAATCCCAGGATTTTAGAAGCACTGTTTTAAGTAACTACTTACTAGGTAACAAAGAAATAGTTTCATAAAATTTCAAACTGTCAGAAACTTCCAAAAACCTACTAGACCTATTCTGAGTCCCAAAATCTCACACGCAAAGGGAATGCACTCATTTCTTGCCCACCTTGTACCTATATCCTTGAATCTGATAACAGATTCAGCTCCGATGTGCTCACCTCCCTTCTCTCTAAGGTCATGGAGCGTATAGTTAACGCTAAGCTCCTTGGTTACCTAGAAGAACACGATCTTATAAGCGACCGCCAGTATTGCTTTCGCCACGGTCGCTCTACCGGTGATCTTCTAGTGTACCTCACTCACCGCTGGGCATCAGCCATTGAGAGTCAAGGCGAGGCTTTGGCAGTCAGCCTAGATATAGCGAAGGCGTTCGATCGGGTCTGGCATAGGGGCCTTTTGTCGTAGTTGCCATCTTATGGACTGCCCGAGGGTTCATGCAGATGGATTGCTAGCTTTTTGTCCGGCAGACGCATTCGTGCCGTAGTAGACGGTAGCTGCTCTGATAGCATGGATATAAACGCTGGCGTCCCGCAAGGCTCTGTGCTATCCCCAACGCTGTTCCTTCTGCATATCAATGACATGTTGTCTATCGGCGACCTCCATTGCTATGCGGATGACAGTACTGGGGATACTTTTTACACAGGCCGTGCTAATATCCCTCGCTCTGTGGTACTGGAAAGTCGCGGAAAACTTGTGTCTGACATCGAGAACACTTTATCTAGAGTCTCGTTATGGGGTCGGGATAACCTAGTCAGGTTCAACCCCACAAAGACACAAGTTTGCGCGTTTACCGCTAAAAAAACCCCATTTACTGTGGCTCCAAAGTTCCAAGACACAGCTCTTACCATGTCAGGGAGTATTGGGATCCTCGGAGTCGACATTTCCAACGACGTCCAATTCCGAT
This sequence comes from Thaumatotibia leucotreta, assembly GCA_025490895.1. Lineage (NCBI taxonomy): Eukaryota > Metazoa > Arthropoda > Insecta > Lepidoptera > Tortricidae > Thaumatotibia > Thaumatotibia leucotreta. The sequence goes on along the minus strand of JALPQI010012859.1, from coordinate 1,950 downwards.
GTCACCTAGAGGGAAAAGCTACGCTGGCATCCAAAAAGCTCGGGGTGCTCAATAAAGCGAGGGGATACTTTACTCCGGGGCAAAGACTTCTGTTATATAAGTCGCAAGTCAGACCCCATATGGAGTATTGCTGTCACCTCTGGGCAGGAGCACCTGTATACCAGCTTGCACCCTTTGACTCGGTTCAGAGACGAGTTGTCCGAATAGTCGACGATCCCAGACTCACAGGCGGTATTGAACCCTTAAGTCTAAGGAGAGACTTCGCCTCCTTATGTGTGTTCTATCGTCTGTACAATGGGTTGTGCTCTGAAGAACTGTTCGACATGATGCCAACGTCCACTTTTCATCATCGCACCGCTCGCCACCGACTGGGCGCTCATCCTCACACCTTGAAACCTAAATGGTCGCGCACCGTGCGGTTTCAGAGGAACTTCCTCCCGCGGACGGTCCGTCTGTGGAATGAGCTCCCTGCCGAGGTTTTCCCGTTGGACTACAGTATGGGGTTCTTCAAAAGAGGAGTGTACAAGTTCTTATTGGGTCGGCAACGCACATGTGACACCCCTGGGGTTGCAAGCGCCCATAGGCTACGGTGACTGCTTTCCATCAGGCGGGCCGTATGCTTGTTTGCCACCGACGTGGTATAAAAAAAAAAAAAAAAAAGAAAGTATTAGTCAAAATCGCTGGCCGCCCGAACTTGCACTCCTCAAATCCAAGTGTGAAGAACGGTAGCTCCCAGGTTCCCATGCCCCGCCTACTCAAAAACAGTGTGCACTCTTCATTAGCACGAAAGCCAATCGCAGTATTTTCCTTTATCCTTTGACCGTTACAAGGTTACAACTGTCGTGAGACAGATTAACACTAAAACATAACGGTAACTTATAAATATAATTAAACGGTAAGAATATATTTGTCACCACCCCAACTCTTCCTGCGGGACGTATGAATCCACCACTTTTGTGGCATGATTAATATGTATCATCATCATCATCAGCCTATGATAGTCCACTGCTGGACGTACGCCTCTCCCATTGACTATGCGTACAGACGCATTAGGAGGCAAATGCCCATAATCGCCACGCTGGGCAATACCTATGCCCCATATGTATACCTGTACCAAATTGCAGATTTCTAGTATTAACGTCCTATGAGCTATGCTGCGGACAAACGGACAAACGGACTCGGCGAAACTATAAGGGTTCCGTTTTTGCTATCTTGGCTACGTCCACCATCGTATGCGTAGTTAAAAGTGTTAAAACCTACATAGGCTACATTAGTATTAAACATTCCCCACGAAATAACATTGCTCTGAGTATTTATTCATTACGAGGTCATTTTACGCTGGCTTTCAGTTGGCTTTCATGTTACGCTGTCTTGTCTGTACAGTGCAGAGCAAAATGCAAGCCATTGAAAATGAGAGATGCGTGCAACTCGATCTTAGGCGCAACGAGTTGAAGATCAGGCCACCTGCAGTCATTAATTACAATTTTATCGGAGGGGTGCTGACTTGCAGCGACTGTGGCCGCACATTTGCTGCAAAGATTGGCTACATCAGTCACCTGAGAGCACATGAACGACGCGCTCAACAACCAGTGTAATCAGTCGCCGTAGTAGTAGGACTAGATGATGACGCTGTCTTCCAAAGCTTTCATCTGGTGTGACATAAATAAAAATCAAGGCATACAAAAGAAACCTTGATACATTACATAGAATCCTCTAACAAAAACAAACGACACAATCTCTACTTAGAAACTGAGTCACTCTCGTATTTACATACAACTCACGTACGATAGGATAGTTCCATTGTTTACTAGTTGTGCTGCACGGGTTTACTTCATTGGTTAATTTATGCCATAGTTTAAAAGATGATTGTAGGGTTTACGAAACGTGATCTTGATGAGCTTGCGTCAGTTGCATCTCTAATAGGATTAAATCTGAAGTACCTGTAATTCG